>JAQFXM010001763.1:0-29309 GCA_034693345.1 Entomobrya multifasciata | reverse complement strand
AGTGAACGCATTGTCTTTACAGACACAAAAATACCGCACTTGCTACTCTATGGTAGACAATCTCAAGTTTCTCTTCAGTTTTGAAATTTTCAGTGAAATTTTGAATGAATAGAGAAATTTGCGCGAGTTTTGGATAGCTAAAACTGTTTTGAATTTTGGAACGTTCGATCTAAATTTGACTGTGTTTGATTGGAACGTAATTGATTTTTATCTGAAATTTGGTGTTTTTTTAATTCGATTGAACTAGCTTTGACTATATGTGTCCTAAATTCTGCTGGTAGAGGTGGAATTTCCCTAAATTCATAGAATTCCTGATACGTTTGGCCTGATTTTGACAGGGTTTATTAAGAATATAATTATAATAAAAATTTTGTATAGTATTGGAAATTTATGTTTTGGAAATTGAGTTCAGTATTCAAAATTTAATTTAGTTTTTGAAATTATTTTTACTTTTGGAAATTAATTTCCAATTTGGGAATTTAGTTCAGTTTTGGATAATTTAATCCAAATTTAGAAATTAAGTTTAGTTGGTGACTAAGTTAATTATGGAAATTTGGGTCTGTTTTAGAAGAATAGTTTAGTTTCAGAAAGTTAGGTCGGTTTTGGAAATTTTGTTTAGTTTAGGAAATAGAGATCAGTTTTGGAAATATAGATCAGGTTTGGAAATTTTGTTTAGTTTTGCAAATTGTGTTTACTTTTGGAAATTTTGTGTGGTTTAGAATATTTAATTAATTTTTGGAAATTTTGTTTAGTTTTGGAAATTTAGTCCATATTAGTAAATAAGTTTAGTTTCGGAAATTTAGGTCTGTTTTGGAAGTTTAGTTTTGGAAACTTTGGTCGGTTTTGAAAATTTGGTTTAGTTTTGGAAATTTTGTTTAGTTTTGGAAATTTTGTTTAGATTTGGAAATTTTGTTTAGATTTGGAAATTTTGTTTAGATTTGGAAATTTTATTTAGTTTTGGAAATTTTGTTTAGTTCTGGAAATTAAGATTAGTTTTGGAAATTTAGTCCATATTAGGAAATAAGTTAAGTTTCGGAAATTTAGGTCTGTTTTCGAAGTTTAGTTTTGAAAAGTTTGGTCGGTTTTGGAAATTTTGTTTAGTTTTGGAAATTTTATTTAGTTTTGGAAATTTTATTTAGTTTTGAAATTTTATTTAGTTTTGGAAATTTTATTTCGTTTTGGAAATTTTGTTTAGTTTTGCAAATTTAGCTAAGTTTTGGAAATTTTGTAGTTTTTGAAATTTTGATCAGTTTTGAAGGCGTTCTCTGATTTTGAAAATGTACAACTGTTTTGGAATTTTGACACAGTTTTTTAAATTTCCTCCAATTTTGGAAATTTTTACCATATTTTGGAAATTTATAACGGTTTTGGAAATTTATACCGTATTTTGGAAATTTATACCATATTTTGGAAATTTCTGGCATATTTTGGAAATTTACAAGTTTTGGAAATTTTTACCATATTTCGGAAATTTTTCCCTTTATATGAAAATTTCTCCATTTCGGAATTTCCCTTTTTATTTGGCAACTTACCTCTGTAATTGGAAAATTTGGAAATTTGTATTAAGTTTTAATTAGTTCTTCTCGCTTTTTTCTCCTCTTTAATTTTTCCCTCTTTTTCTTTAGCTTCCCTTCGCTTCCTTCGTTTATTTTTAAAAAAAATTAAATTTCACACTCAAAATTTCACACTCAAAATGGTCGTCAATATTAAACTGGGTATCTTCATACCAAAACATAAATCCTAACCAGCTGTCAATATACTGCGTAAATTCGGGACACAAATATTCTCCAGTTTTAGAAACTTTAGCGTTTAGCCATCATCAATATCATTTCCCAACGTTATCTCGTCTAGTTTTGCAAGATGAGTAAAGTATGTGGCATTAAGCACAGTTGATTTAAGATGATTCGTTTCGTATGTTGGTACTTCAATTGCATTTTGACAGATGTGATTTATTTTATATTAAACCGTGGCTTATACATATATTGCAAGACATACACATGTTTAATTTACGACTATAAAAAAAATTTATTCCATGAAAGTAGGTGTAAATATACATTAATAAGAATTTTTAGGTAGTTAAATTATTTAATTTTCTTAAACTATTTAAATGAGCTAGCTCAGAGCCGTTTTACTTAGTTATATTAGCAGACTTGCTGAGCTTTGCTACAAAAACAGAAAACTAACATATAAAGGGTTGTCAAAATGAAAAAAGGCCTATCCAAGTGGCTGTGTTGAGAAACATTTCAATAAAATCACACCAGAAAGAAGTTTTTCAAGTTTATAGTACCATAACTTAAAAAGACCACAGGGGCTAACAAGTTTGAAGTGGGCTAAAATTTCCATAGTTTTCAAATGGCAACTATGGAACTTATAAGGCATATTGATTGGGCTAAAAATAGTGCACAAGCGTTACAGAGATATATGCAGCGACGCAATGTCGGTCTGTCCGCCAGGACTTCGATAACACACAATCAAGGGGCTTTTTAAGTAGAGTTCACAAGAAAATACGAATGCTCCTTGATGTCAGTCTGTCCGTTTGTCTGTGATTCGGCACAGTTCTTGTATTTCACCAATAAAAAGGAAAATTCAAACGCAAATGCAATATCAAATCCCAGCATTCACATGAAAAATTCGATGAACATGGAATGACACATTATTATAGAACAATGAATGCGCATACCAGCACACATAATGGTACATTCCAGCACCCGTGTAATGGCCCATTCCATATAAATGGACATTCTAGCACACATGTAACGACACATTTCTGCACGCGTATTAAACTCAGTTTCGAAAGCACAAAATGACAATGACTTTACTTTTATAAGACTCGTTTAGTGGCTTTTGGTGTTACATGTCATTTAGTTTACAAATGATAACTAGAAAATCCCGTTATCGCTTTAATGCCACATCCAAAATAACAAAAAATACAGAGACCAGAAATAAAAAGGACAAAAACAACTTTCATTATAAAAGTTAACTATGAAAACATATGAAATCGACGTTTGGACATAAGTTTAAAGTTAGCTGTCAATATTCAGATTCCTTACATTAAATAAAACCATAAAGTTAATAAATTCATAAAGAGTACTCAAAACATAGCAAACCAATTTATTAATTACACAGCTATTTTAATCTCACGAAAAGTCACAATCAATAATCAAAACGTATGCTTGCTATTCGTATTCTAGTTATCAATCAATTATTTGAATAATACTGTTACTGAATATAATAAATCAACTTGTGTTAATCATATTAATTGCTAAATACCCTTAGATTCTTAAATAAAAAATGCCTTACCGTTTTTGAATCGGAAGTGGAACAAAAGCCTTTACTTTTGAGAGAAACCTTGTATTCTTTAAATATCTCTACACTTGTTTCAAGAACATTTGCAGTATCTTCCTACTATAACTTGACAAAATATGATTAAGTGGGCTTTCAAATCAGTTAACCCAGTATGGGAATAAGGGTATGTCTAGTTTTATCTTGGAAGATCTTACTTAGCTTGGGACAGAAAAATCAATTTCATTACAGCTTCAAAAACGTTTTACTATAATTCGTAAAAACACTCTTACTGCCACTAAGCAGGGGTTGTATATATTAAGTTATATTTCAAAGCAGTTTTGCAATTTACTTCGACGGAAGTAGGTATTAATTTGTCCATGAAACGTCATAATTTAAACTTCGTCAAAGAAGAATAGTAGATTGAGGTGGCGAGTTTCAATATCATAATTCCAGACCACAGAAACTTTTATTCCTATGCTGCCCTGTTAATCAAGTTGGATGATATTGGAGAAATAATTAATAAGCTTGTATAGAATTGGCCACGTGTAATTTTTGCAAACGGAGAAGATTGTCTCTGTAACATGTATTGGAAATTCTGGAAGACAAGAGTTGGTCAGTTTGATCACGCTCAAAGAAAAGCACGCAGCAAGTTATGAAATTTCCATATCAGTTCAGTAAACGCCTTTCTAATGGTCGTTACTGGCCTGTGTCTTTAAGGGCCTACAAATAATCTTGGAAAAGAATGGCTATTAAAATCGAATGGAATTTTGGAGCCTACAAATTCCATTCCAACTAATGTTAAACTTTTGAATCTAATGCTGGCACCATACATATCTGACTTATAGTTTACTAATCGAGTTTTGCAGTTCTGATTTATCTAACGGGTAAATTGGTACTTTGGCGAGAAATTGGCATTTTTATTTATGGCATGGCGGTTTTTATGGCATTTGGAAAAGTAAATATGAACACTTCACAAGAATTAAAGAAATCTAAATGCTTAAATCAATGAAATTAAGGGACCAATTTCTACTCACGAAAGTAGAAATTCGTTAGCGGAACCAAGAATAAATCGCACACTGTTTTATCGAGAAACGTGTGCAACTTATTCCTGGAAACAAATATTTTTTAAATTAAAGCCTTAGTGCCTCGTCACCTTTTACGATTACAGCAGGTTGTTACTAAAAGTTGATGTTTTGATGTGAGTTTCCACGCATTAAATTAAAAGTACTGTTCAAATTCAAACCATTTAAATATATTTCACGAACAACGAAATGACATATCTGAAAAAGGGGTTGTGGCTTTAAGCTATCAAGCCACCTTATAAGTATTATCAACAAACAAACGTTAAACAAACTTTAAACATTTGATAAGTAACAACTAACATAATAACCAAACTAAAAGAAAGGTGGTCGCACCAACCAGACTTTTTTTTGATGATTTGATCAAAGATATGGGTATGAAAGACAGGTAATACTTAAATTTGTTACAGAATTCATGATAATTCGGGAAAAATCGCATAGCATCAGGTATAGTTGTTACTTGTTATTGTAATTTATAATGTAGTATAACTTTGTTTTGTTTAACTTCTTCTGCTTTCTTTAAATTAAGTATTTATTATTTATGTTATCAAAACAAAAGTTATTAAATAGTTTAATATTATATCAAAAACAGTAAACAGCATTCCTTTATCTACGAAACCAAATGGGCCATTGTTAACATGAAATGGCAACATTACATTTACCTGTAAACGTTCCTTCTTTGACTTTAATATTATTTTACACTTTTGTAGAAACTTAAGACTTTCCGTCTCGATACTTCCGGCTACAGTTAGCAGGAATTATGTAACAACTACAACTCCACAAAAGAATACAACACTGAGAGCCAAAAGTATCCAATGAACAGACGACCTCAACTTAATTAATACGTACAGAGGCTCTATACATAACACAATACCTACCGATATTAAACTTGGAATGTATAGCAAAGGCTGTTGATTAGTTGACGTAAGAATAATTTGTAGGTGTTTATAAAATATAAGTGCTTCATATAGTCTGTTAGGCTTTCCAGTGTATTTGGTCATTTTTGGGTACCCAATTTTTAAAGAGGTTACCATGGATACTGATAATACTATAACAAATGACACTGCTTGTAAAACGGCTATACTTCCAAAACATGCGGTTGGACCTAAAATTGCTCCCAAAATTAAACGTTTCAAATTGTTCGGAATATCGTAACATTTTAAGATTTTTAGAACAACCGAAACGGCAAGTGAAACAGGGTTGTTTGAAAACAAGATTGGTAAGATAAATCCCCAAAGTGAAATTAGAGTCATGCAAAATGAAGCAGCAACTAAGGCCATTTTGGCTATGTCAAAATGTTTTCCAAATATCCTGACTAGTGTAAATGAATCTGTGAAAAATTGGAAGTTTTAAAATGATTAGCTTGCGATTAAACACACAAATGATCGATATCGAAAGCACAAACTTACCAGAATATTTTAGATTTTTGGTCAGCTTTAATAGTTCGTTTAAAATGAAAACCAAATTATTTGCACTATTTTCTAGAGTAAATACCGCCACTGTACCTTCAAACGTGATTATTACAACAGCTACATCGATGACCATATCTAGTGCAGTAAAATTATATGTCTTGTATTTTATTAGAATTAATACAATTGTCGCACTTAAAATGAATATAGAGTACACTAAATATTTTCCCACATGCCATGGTATAGTTCCAGGAGATAACGTGTAGCGCTTTTGATGTTTTTGGAAAGCAAAGTTGTGTTCATATTGTAAGCTTTTGTTTAGCGTCAACGGAATAGGTAAAAGTAATTGTAGAATTTGTTGTATTATTAGAGCCGTGTCAATGAACGAGGCTTTAGTATCAAAGACCGACTCAACTAAATTCACTCCTAACCTGAACAACTTATGGATACATTTTAGGGTTAATAGTAGATGTTTTGCTAATTTCGTCATTTTTGCAAAATGATCAGCACTGCTAATATGATTTCTTTTCAAAAAATACAGCGTAGCAATAAGCAGATTTATTAGGATGTAAGATTTGTTATCTTTGGGAATAAAGTTTCGGAAAAATGCTGTAGTTTTAAAATATTATATTGTGGAGAAATCAATTATAGTTTTTAGTATAAATGCTATTAAGTTTAAAAGGCGAAATGGTAAACTCAGATGTTTAGCTGGAACTTCGCTTAGATAAGTAGTTCTTTTAACTAACTTAATAGCTTTTCTAACTTTTAAAATTGTATTTTTGTCAACCCCACAAAATCAATATTCGACCAAAATTTCGCAATATGTTACGTCAAATTGCCTATTACTACGTGGTAAATTTGCTTTTTGAGTTATTACTTAAGTACTGCCTTAGTACCTAAAAATAAATTTGTTATATATTTCCTTCGCAATAAGTCTGGTTGGTTCTAGGATAACTGCCGCAAAGGACAACTGCCTAGAAATCAGCTGCTGCATTTTGGGCTGCTTTAGCATTATTTATGGACGGCCCTTAATCATATTGCCAATTAAAAGTAAAGGCCTACCAAACACTGCTGTACCATCCCGTCGAGGTAGGGTCACATAAGTTTTCACCAATTTTACTATAGAGTGATAGGAATGTTTTCACCAAACCTATCCCAACCTAATTATTTTGGAAATAACTTGAATCTGTCAATTTCCTTTAAATCAGTGAAAATCTTTATCTCTAATAGGCGAAAACATTTATATTAAATTGGTGAAAACATTCCTACTTTCTTCTTGTGATGGCTGTAAGTACCGAATACAACAATACAGAAGACGACTTAAATCGGTGAAAACATTTATATTAAATCGGTGAAAAGATTTCTATTAAACCGTGAAAGCATTTATATTAAGTCGTTGAAAACATTCGAACTGATTGTTGGTTAGTTGGTACTGAATAAAACAGCACAAAAATCAAATTCGTGAAAACACTTAAATTTGGGGGAACCAACTTGAACGCGCCTATCATAAGCTTTGTTTCCCAGCAAAACTGTCAAGTGTACTCAATGGAAAAAATGGTCTGTTCATACACAACACAAGCAGTCAAAAATAAGTGGCAGTTGTCGGAATGGCAGATATCCGATTGGCAGGGGTCCGCATGGCAGTTATCCGCTTGGCAGTTGTCCATTGCCGCAGTTTACCGGACAGTGTCGGACACGAGTCTGGTATATATAGGTTTTACGAATGTTATAATACATTGTTCTTGTAATGGCTTCTCAGGAACGTTTAAAATGTTAAGATGTAGTCCAATATATTCATGAAATATATTAAAATTATACTAAGTTACAACATGATGCTTATGAAACGATATTGTTTACTCATAGAATAAATCATGAAATATGATATAAATAACTGCCAGAAGTAGTATAAAATGTAAAAAGCCGGCAACGCTGGTGTACATTCATTTAATCAGTTGACTTATTGTAATTAGTTGATTTAACATCACGGTATTATATTATTAAACATTCTTCATTCAAAAAATCATTTTTTAAAATGAGCTATACATGAGTTTTAGACCAAACTACTCGGACAAAGTTTGATCCCAATACTGTAATCTTTCGTCTTATTTAATAATATTTTTCACCCATTTAAAAAGCATTTGACCGTTAATCGACCATTACTCCAGAACTGTTGGTCCGATTTGGCCCAGAATCAATACCAACCTTCCGATTGGTTCAATGTGTCATCTTTCACTTATGTGTATTTTCTTGAAAACTTGGACATATGCGTGAAATAGAACTTAATTCAGGTGACTACTAGCTCATCATCATACCAAAAATTCGCAACACACGTTCACGTACAAACAGTTACCGTTGTAAATTGTTTATATGCTGTTGTTCGATTCACGTGAATATTAGACTAACTATTTTAGATTAGTTCCTTCTTTTGAAAAGGAACCTGATTTGAAGAGTTATGTATAAAATTATTCTCGTGCAATGTATCTGTATTTTTCTCCAAAAGTATTCGGATGGCTGACTTAACAAATTTGTCAGGTGTGGAATTTGCTAGGATTTGCAAGCATGAAGTCATTTTCAATTTTTTTGTAATAAGAACATAAAAAATCTAATGAGAACATTTTTGTGAAATGTCGATTGTGGTAAAAAATAATTGTTGGCCTCTTCAAAACGTTGGTCTGATTTTAAAAAATTGCACGACTAGTTTCGATTTTGTTTATTCTTCTTCAGGTGCTACAGAAAAAATATATTTAAAAATTGGAGTAAATAATTAGATTAAAATTAAAATGGAACAAAACTTTTTAGACTTAATTATAACTTTTAAATCTGGATATAAAATACATATGTACATATTATAATTTTTATAATTTTCACATGATCAATAATAACTTACCATTATATGAAATTTTTAACATTGCTATATCTTTTACATTTACACTGTCTGTTCATTAAATTAATGTTGACTTGAATCTGTAATTGATTTAAATTAAAGAACACGAAAAATGAGAATTGATTTTCAGTACACACTTTTAGTACACTCTTTTGGTCATAATCGTAAGCTTTAAAAATTACAAATTTATCCTATCATTATAATTACATGTTGTTTAACAATTTTACCTTGGCGGACAATTAAATCCAATTAAAATAAAACATTTTGGTAGTCGATATTAATAAAATTATTTGTAGACTCCCAATGTTTACTTGTGATTTTGCAATGACAAAGATAAATGAGAGCCAAGAGGAAAAAATCAACAACAACCCGTGCGCAATTTATGCTTACTTTGCTTGTTTTTGTTGGGGTATAGTGAGAAATTTGTGAAGTTGGTTGGGAATAGTAAAAGCTATTTTAATATTGAGATCTAAAGCTAATGTTTTTAGTTGTTGGCTTCTACTCTTGCATATCTCTTGAATGAAATGGCGTATAATTAATTGTTTATAACCTTTTATGTTTCTGTAAAACGGAGCTATACAAAAAACTTTTGAGCACAAGTAAACATTAGGAGTCTACACATAATTTATTGATAACGACTACCAAACTGTTTTATTTTAATTGAACTTAATTATCAGCCAAGATTCAAATCAACATCAATTTAATGAACAGTCAGTGTAAATATTAAATATCTACCAATGTTAAAAATTTCATATAATGCACCTGAAGAAGAATAAATAAAACCGAAACTAGTCGTGCAATTTTTCAAATCAGACCAACGTTTTGAAGTGGCCAACAATAATTTTTATCACAATTTACATCATCTCACAAAGATTAAAAACAATTGTTAGATTTAAAACTGAACGCCAGATTCAAAATCTACGCCTTGCATTACCTCCATGTCGATAATTTCATTGTTCTAACTGCTCGTTTTTACGATTCGGGGTTGGCCTCATTCAGAAGGGCGGGTCAAAGTCAATCTTGGTACCCTTGTTAAAGCTCGGTACCATAGGGTCTCAATGCAGACAGAATTATCACATTCCTAACCGTTTAGAAGTTAAGGGGCGGGCCCTTAAGAATTAAGGGATCCCTGGATACATGTAAATTGTGAGCTGGGCACCATAGGACCTCATTGCCGAAAACAGAATTTCAAAATTCCCGAAGGTTTACGAGTTAGGTGGAGGGCCCTTACAGGACCCCTTTTAATATGCAAGCCGTTATCTAAATATCCAAGAACTTCATTGCAAAAAGCAGAATTGCAAAATTCGTTACCGTTTTAGAGTTATAACCAATTGTCCCTTATGGGTACCCTTAAGAGCCCCTTCTTAATGGGCCATTTGTAACCTGAGGACCCAAGGACCTAATTGCTGAAAACAGAATTTCAAAATTCGTTACCGTTTATTAGTTATAGCTAAAGAGCCCTTGACCCTGACCCCGAAGTCACAATTTTTTACCCTAGAATTGAGGTCAGACCTATAGGGTTCGATTCCAAAAAACAGAATTCAAAAATTCAAAGCCGTTTCCAAGATGTCTTGGCGACGGACGGACGGAATACAGTCAACCACACCAAAACAATAAATACTCTCATCGAGTATCTTATAAAGCTGAGTGACTTTTTGAATATTTTGTTTATACTTAATGTGCCTCTGTTCATCAAAGAAAAAAGTGTTTTATTTTATTGTTGTAGTTGAACTATTGGAAATGCATTCTAAACATGATAAACATTGAACTAACGGGTTTGCTTTAAGTTCAAAAAATCTAAAATCAACATTAATAACGTAATATCGATCACTGGACACTGTTGAAGTCCCTTCCAATAAACATGCTCTCCTTGGCTTATGCCTGTTTTTTGTTTGAAATATGGATTGTTTTAAACGGTTTTTTGTCCGTTTGGCCGCTTGCTGTGAACAAAAAGGCATTTGACAAACGTCTAGCTCCACTTTTACTGTTTTCAAAAAGTCACAGTGAAAACAGAGTACTAAAGCCCGTTTTTGCTTTTGGCAGAGTAAATCAAACGAATTTTATAGGTTTAATAATATGTATTTATGTCTCGTTGCGGTTTTTAATGAAGACTTTTAGTCACCATATGTTTTATAGTGAAATATATGGGACCCACGTTGCACCACCACATTTTATCAAAATGTGAGTTGTTTGAGCTTCTCAAAACAAAATCCTATCTTTCTACTAATGCAGACCATTTATTTTGTAAGCAATCTGTTTGTGATGTCATCATCACTTTGCGTGAATTTATAAACTTAACCTTGGCCCAGTAGTTGAAAACTTTATGGTATACTTCAACTAGTACCCGGTAATTATTTTAATATCCCAAAAATAATTTCTCTGGCCATAAAAAATATGTATTTGATTTTAAGAATATTCTATAAATAAAATATTTTCGGGATGCAACCTTTGTAGATTTGCAGGGTAATTTGAGGATAATTAATTTTTGTTATTAAGGTTGTATATTTATTTTTAGTCTAATCTTTCAACAACTATCCGTTGTCTTTTTCAAAAGCGAAACAAACGAAAAATTATTCGTAAGACTTTAAAAAAAAGATAATTTTTGCATTAATGAAATTCTCATCTATTTTAAAAAATGATGTTGTTTAGGTGTAAAAATGTCTTTTCTAGTTTTTAAATTGCAGTTAGGATAACCACGTAAAAACTACTGTCAATACGATATCTTTTTCGTGCATACGGTCATAGAAGGAGTATTTTTGTATTTACAGATAAAATTACTTGCTAGACAAATTCGTTCTACCTAAAAAAAATTTAAAAAAGTTTATATTATTAATGGCTTCCTATGGAAGTTGTCAACTATGGTAACATTAACTCATTGAGCTCAAATACATCTTTTTCTATCGGAGATTCATAAATCAAACAAATGAGCTTGAATATTGAACGAAAACCGCTTATTTTACAAACACATTTCAACAGTTCACTTAACATTCCAGCAAATGTTGCCCACACATCTTTTTAAGCACAAATTGTTGATTTGCTGAAAAAAGGAATGAAAGTTTAGCATGTGATGGGAAATTTTCAATATATGAACCACAGTGCATCTTTGTGTTCTCGTTATTTTGATTATACACCGGAACTCAGAGTCCATTATAAATTTTTTGCCATTATAGTATGCGATATTTAGCCCCCATATCCCGGACAACAGAGCGTGCATGGAAGCAAAAAAATCATGTCATATGCAATGAACCAATCCGTCTCCGTATCAAGTGGTACGGTTCAATCTTGACATACATGGACGAATAGTCTCATGGTTGTGTTTACTACGTCTTGGCTGTTAACGTAAAGTCAGAATTCAATAAATGGCTACGAAACATATATCCTGTTTTAGTGAATTTGAGGTTGGTAATTTTATCTAGCTTTCAAACAAAATTTTGAAAAACAAATAAAATAGGATAAACAGCTTTTACTACGAGCTAAAAATGGGACTTAAATTTTGAGTCGCATGGTGTATTCAAGTAGAAATGGATTTTGCGAATTTAATCATTTAAGTACAGTGTTGTTGTGGGAAACCTTTTTACTTTTTATCTTTGAAATTAAATCTCTCTGTATCTTTCAAAACACTTTGCTGAAAGCATACGTTGTTAGGCTGATAGAAGTATTTTAATTTATTTGAATAAGCCAACTGTGAAAAGGTCACGTCACGACCACCGAGAATCTTTCTTTAATGCTCATAAATATTCATGACATGGGACAATTTCCAAGTTACAAATGTAAGGTCGACAGCATCTAATAATAAACTCTGCAGACAACAATAATAAAAATAATTACAGTTACTATACGTATATACCACCGATCCTAGGGCCTCTTGAGAACAAGGTTCTAAAAAAGGAATTGAAATGTCGCTTCTTATTACAATTCCAAGTACCTTTTATTCACTTTTGTGAAGAGATGTCTTATTGTCAATTCATCGTCACCTTTTCCAGGTGGTTTAATAATGAAATTACATTTCAACTACTGGTTTCCCTAAATGCATGCTTTATGGTGAAACTAAAGCTAAAATAATACAGAACTTTACGGTTTCTTTATAACTTTTTGAATAATGTATGATGTTTTTCGCATTTTTTCAGATGTGTTTCTATCTTAAATAATATTAGATTTGGCTTCTTGAATAATGAATAAGTTGGGTTTTCTGGCAAAGTTACTAAACATGTATATGGATCGATATTTTTCTTTACCACTAATGAATAGCATTTAAATTACATACACGTACAACGGAAGAAATAAAACTGAAATAAATCAATATTCTAAACTTTATTGAATTTCACTTAGTGAACATTCAGCAGGTTTAACATAGTGGAAAAGACAAGAAATTGTATTAGTTTTTTTTTAATTTTTTTGCTTTTAAGCTATATAGTCTTGTTGAGCAGCAGTTATTAGATCATGGACCAGTTAGGAGGTTCGATGATGTGTCATAACATATTTGTTTTTGAGGTTGATAAAATCAAAAACTTTCAGTAATCAAGTTTGACTCCGAAAACATTGGTTGGAGTTAATTAGATAGGATATCATATGCACCGGTAGCCATAAAAAGTATTATATAAAGCCTAAATAGGAGTTTGTGTAGATATAACCTAATTTGTAGTAGATACATTGACTGTCCAAGTAATTTTGGATACGATTAGATAGCTAGAAAAAATCCTCACAACGAGATAGACAATCTTCAAAAACAAACTCTGACGGAGGTATACTACTTATTTGGTAGGGTTGGGACGCAATAACAGAGTCGAATTCTTCTTAGTATATATATCTTAGTCGAAAATATGGAGATGAATTTTGAAATTCGACCGTTTTTTTATTATACAACTTTAAATAAACGACTCCTACGTAGCCAAAAGTTTTTAGTCGAAATTTTAACAGTTGACAATGCATTTTTTAAAAAACTGTTTAGGCAACCACGAACGGTTCATGCAAGTTACAAATAATCTTGTCACATAAGTAGGAACAAGCACTCTATGTATCCCAGCCACTATAAATTTTAATGTTTCATGATTAAATAATTTTTATAAGCGATTTCTCAAGTTTACTATTGAATTTGTTGCATCGATATACATCATAAAGTGCTGTGGCGATTTTAGGAAGAAATATTTCCTTTAAGTTCATTTTCACAGCAAAAGCGAACACATTTTTGCCAAACTAAACCAATAAGATAAAATTGGAAAAGTACAAGAAGTAGATCAGAGATACACGACGAAAACGAGAGAGAAGCTGATAGTGTAAATAACTCCTATATTATTACCGATACCTCAAACATCAACATTAATCTCTACGTTTATAATAAGGACGTAGCTAGAAGTTTCAAAACAGCTAATCTAAGGTGGATTCGAATTCGTAAAAATAATAACAATATTACTCCAGCACGTGTTCAAACCAGAAGCAAATGCTTATGAAAGAATAATATTTAGTGTGGTTATACTTATTTTACATGCATAAATGTTTATGTTTATTAAGAATATCTAAGATTAGTTTATAGTTTTATTATTAAATTTGCAATACTAATTATGAAGAAACAGTGAAATTAAATTCAACTAATTCCGACTAAATTCGATAACTTTGTTTCTTCAAAGAACAATGTCGACTAAATTCATTTCTTTAAAAAAATCTACTTAGCCAATTTCGTCACCACTTTTTCGACAAGAATTTTTAGGTCGACTCAGAAAATTCTGAAAGTAAAGAACGTCTAATAAGACTATGCACTAACAACAAGTCGACTCGACCGACCTGGTTGGATTGATATTAAACCCGCTGTTGCTAATGTGCTAATTGAATAAGTGGATTAGTTTTTACCTTGCATGGCTTGCTCCAATTCCTTGCACAAGTTAATGTTATCGGATGACTATAATTGAATTTGACGAATCATACTGTCAAATAAACTAGTCAGTGTATTAATTTGGCATTGTAGTATTTTATAAGTGCCGACCAGAACCCTCAGAAATAAAGAGTAAATTGCAACTAGTACATCAGAAAAGATTGGAAACTGATATAAAAAGGTTGCAATAATCAATATGTGAAAGCAGAATTAACAAATAATAAAATAAACTTAAAGACGAAAAAATTGAATGAAAAACTGGCTTTTCAATGAAGACGTAAGGTACTGGTTTCCAATTTAGGGGAAATGCATTAGAATAAGTTGACTGTAAGCTTCAAATTAATCCGACTCACCAAGTAGTAAATCGATGTGTTCTTAAATTCATTGACGGTTTTGCAGCGCAAAATTCTATATTTCATTGCGTGTGCACCAGGTGATGAACAAATTAGTTTGCTAAAACTAGAGACAACTTCCAACAGCATGTTTTTTAAAGAACGACAAATACTTTATATGGTTCCCGTATAAGTATGTTAAATTATACAGTAATTTCGGAAATGGAAAGCCAGAGATATGCTTTAACAATCTAAATAAATTTAAGAACAAAGGAATGCTGATTTGATAACTAAAAGCATGGATATAGGGGAATTATTTAGAATTGAATGGGCTACAAAAGATGCAAAAACATATAAAGTTGAATATTTGTGTCGTGACATTAACGAAAGTAGACCACTTAGAAATTTCAATGATACAGTTAAAGTGATTCTTACTAGCTTACTTGTAATACTTCAGTGTCTTGTATTTGTAAACTAAATTGCTAAAATTTGGATACATTTATCGCGAATTAAAAATATTTGGTCATAATAAAATTATTTTGATAAAAATCGAGACAAAGTGAACTACCAAAATAAAACTCTTAGACTTATCATAATTAATAGAAAAGTTTATTTTCATTTTTGTTTATAATGCATGCAGTAAGTATACGTTTAATATATCTTGTAGAATGCAACTACACAAAAAAACCCAACTTATTATGTACAGCCATTATTTTTTTCTAAATGGAGCAATCTAATTGTTATTTCAACTTTATCGTTAGATTACAGAACTTACACATAAGTAGTTTTTGAGAAGGAAGCAACTCCTATAATATTTGCCGCTTCAATACTTTCACCACTGTTCCATGATAATACGGGAGACTGGAGTGCAGAAGTGTCTGTACAATTCACGAAGCTACTATTTACTTTTGAGGCATTCATACCATCAATCTCGTTAAGTTCACACATACTAAATATGTTTGCCAAGGACTTTGTACTACAAAATATTGGGGATTCTGCAAGATATAAAGTGTTATTGGCCGGTTTCATGTTTTGAGAAAGAGTGTTCTCACACGGACTTTCATAGGATTGAACATCTCTACAGTTGGACGTGGGACTGTTGTTTACGCTACTGTTATTGAATTCCTTCAAGGGACGTGGACCACATAAATCATTGTTAGTTCTGCGGTTGTTTTCGCAAGAATATACAAGTTGTTCAACAACGATAGCACAATTTGCATTTCCAGGGTTTGTGTTATTTCCGGTGCATCTAATGCTGTTTGCGTTTCTACGCGCCATAAAACGGCGATACACATGTTGAAAAGCTGCTCGAACGTCTTTGCTAAGGTAACAGTAACCAACGGCAACAAATATACCCTGAAATTGAAATTGTTTACACTGTGGATTAATATAAATGCCGCGTTTTGAACAGTTTTCATTTAAAAGAAATGTAATCGTTCATTTGTTAAAACATTAGGTTACCTGTGCAGAACCAAGGAAAGTATTAATAATTACGAAATACTTCCGTAGGTCTCCTCCGGGGGTATACAAAACCAAAAGATTATTTAAGCCTAATAATGGGAAGAGCAAAATCGTAGCCTTAGCTACTCTCCTAAATAACAATATTTAAGCTTGTTTAAGAAATATGTTCAAAAAAGTGTTGATTACTGAAGCGACATTTACGATTAAAAATGTAAATATTTACCTAAATTGCATAACATCCGTATTGAGTCGAGGTGTACGAACTTTTGAAAGCATTACTCGAATAATATTTATTAAAAATATGAAGTTGACCTACACGGTTTGATAAATAAAGATTTTGCCATAAGTGAAACGAAATATAAAGTGATTCTAACTTATGCGCTGAATATTGAACTTACAATCAATGCCAGCACCATGGGACCCATAATAATCCAAATTTCATGCATTGCAGAGTATCCACTCCAGCAGTGCACGTCGTGATTAAAACTCATAATTGTAGCCCAAACTGTAATCAGCAGTATTGGAAACACTGTTAATAGGGAGTAAAAAAATGGCTAAACTTTGAACCGCTTCAAATGTTTTGAAAATCTGATAGCATTTTAAAATTAACTTACGCCATCCAATTGTATAGTAAACTTTGAAGGGAGCTTTTCGATTGAATACGTTAGTTGTTAACTTTCCATTGATGTAGATTCCTTGAATAAACATCCAGTTAACGGAGCACAACGTAGCATACAGATATACAATCAGCACTCCTTTACAGACTCCGTCCTAACAAGTTCATGAAACAATTTCAATTCAAGAATATATCATTGCTTCGATTTTAACACAACACTAGTATAACAAAGCTTACATCACTTCTGTAGCTCGTCGAGCGGTTGAATATATGAGGTTCAGTAATTATGAGTAGGGTTATATACCGAAGCAATAAAGCAGTCATTAGATGAATGTGAATGGTAACTCTGTCACATCTTAATGATCTGTGAGTTTAAATGAATTAAAATGGAAAATACTTGCCTAAATTATCCCCATTTCATGAAAAAATATTTACTTTTTATTAAATGAAATATACCGGAAAAAGTAAAATGTTAATATTGCTGATAGTATGAAAAGGAGTGAAAGTATTGATCCGATGAATATTATGTATTGAACGGTGGTAACTACATCAGTTTCTCCAACCTACAAGATTAAACATTAATTACAATGCACACCAAAATTTAGATATGATTTCTTTACCGTTTTCTCTACTTGTTTCACTGTTCCATCAACAAAAGCATCAAAAGAATCTGCACATTCAGTGTAATTGGTCCAGTTGTCCCACAACCACGAGCTATTTAGTAGACAAACCCTGTATCCATGACCTTGTAGACATAGGTGCAAATTTTTAAGTTAAAAACTAAGATGCTTTCACTCAAAGTTAAATATTGACAATACGTAAAATTAAAGGATTGGGTAACCTTTTAAATGTTGAGCATATAGTGGTTCCGTTTCTTTAAAAGCATCAAAACAAGTTCGATTCACTGTCTGACCAAGTGGAGTTGGTGGCCAGCAGTAAACGTTATCCCAAGTAACATTGCAATACGAACCTGCATATGGGTTCATTAATTTTGTTATTTTGTCGTGAACACTCCTAGTATTTTTTTACTCGATGACTTGGAAAATTTTGTGAAATAAAATAATTGCTTTTGTAAAGAGAAAATGGTTATTCAACAGTTTTCCGTTAAGCAAAAACATCAAATTTGAGCCCATATACAGTACAAAATCGGGCTAATTATTTAAACAAGTTCAGTAAATAATGAGAAAAATACATGAATACTATACTTCAGTGAATTTAAATTTACGGAAAACTTTCTCCTTAACGACTTTAAGGTAGGGTCATTACTTTATGCTCTTATGTTGAATCCTTACTAACTTTAGTGTTGCTTAATCTGGTAGTACGTTTCACATTTTATGTTACGTACGTACGTTCATATGTTTGCACAATATCGGGAGAACACATTAAAAAATAATTCAATGCTCTCTAAAAATTATAAAGACTATAAAAAGTTCAACTCATGAGAATATAACCAGCATACTAAATCGGCAAAATCTTTGAAAAATTAGGAATTGCGTAGATTTTGGTACAATTAATTTGAATAAAATTATCTAAAACAGGTAAAGGATTATTTGGAATTATGTGAAACGATCAAATACATGATTGCGCAGGCAAAAATGAATGATCATAAGTAGTTTAGTAGATCTCAGATCAGGTTTCAAATTTGAAAACTAACCTTAGCATTCCAGGATCGTGTATTTCAAATGCGACGCATCTTATCGTTTCTCATAATTTCATGTGTTTACATTCGGGATTTTGGCAATTGTATTCAATATTGGTGTACCAAAATTGATACAATCTGTATTGTTTGCAGCTCTAGCTTATTTAGTTCAATTGTCTGACGCTTCGCCAACACAACGGTGCACCAAATCTGTATTTTCCGGTGTTCGCATCCGGTGTACAACGTATCACCAAATCTAAAATTTCACAATAAGACTCTCAGCCAAACCAAGAAGTTGAGGGATACGACACTTTGCCAAATAGATGTTTACAGGATATGACAGTAAGCCAAAATCCAGAGAAGTTATAACTATGTCGTCAGAGAAAATATTTTTCACTAAAATACTATTGTCAATAGTCTCAAGCTTGCTTTATAATTACCTAGCACTAATTTGTAGTATAGTTCACTATAATTTGTAGTAATCATGACATTCGTAACCGGAAAAAAATTGCTTGCAAATTTAAGTTTCTGCTTTTCGTCTATTTTTTTGCTTTTGTCGAGTGTCGTTGTCTTCCAATTAGTTTTAGGTTGAGTTTTGTTTGTGAAAACTATATTTGGCCAAGTGACGTCACCCAAAAATGTACATTTGGCGAAGTGTCATTACCAAAATAAATATTTGGTCAAGTAAAGTTAGGTAAACGTCGCTTTGGCGAAGCGTCGTGCCACGATAAAGGTCACACCCTTGTTCGATTGGCTAATCCAGAAAAAATACTAGCGACAAACTTAAGGTTTTTTACGATAATATTTGCTCCGTCGGCGATATTCTTTCAACATTAAACTTTGGATAACCCTAATTAACATTTGAAACTGCTTATTCGCTAACTTCTGCTTGATTTTATATGCATGGTAACGATTGAAATGCACTGCAGTAATAAACTTTAACAGACCATGGACTACGGTTCACGTAGAAATTATCGTATAATATAGAATTACAGATTTAAATACAACAAATCTCGGCAATAGAGCAAGTTCTACCAAAAAAGTAGTATAAAAAATAACTAATTCGGTTATATACTTTTCGTTTTTGTGTCACGTTTTTGGGGCACCATAAAAATATTTTGTCGCTACATATCCTTAAGCCAGGGGTGCTAATACAAGTTTTTGACAAATTTGAAAAAATCAAACCTATTTCTATTCAATTTTTTCCAAATAGCATGCAGTAAATACTCATTATCATACCTTCTTGTATGTCCTTCTGGGTTATTAGCCATGCATTCAGCAAGCAGCTTATTCCGCTTTCATTTTCCTTGACATTTTCTAACTGAATTAGCTGCCAGTTACTCAGAGGCAAGTCCAAGGTTTCTCTCAAATCAGAAAAGCTTCCGTTCCATGAAAGTACATGCTGCACTAGCCAAGGCACATCAAGAATTTTCCCATTCTTTGCCGGATCCTCCATAGCACTGACTATCAAACTTTCTATTTAGAATATCACCACTCCCAATTATTAGTTATCGAGTAGTATTAAAGTGCTCGAAATTCTCTTACGAAAATATTGTGTCAATATCTGACATAAATTTTAGAAAACCACCTAAATTTTGAACTCGAAAAATAGTTTGCAGAAAAAAACGCACAAAGTCGGAATTCCGCTTAGGTTGCCCCAATACAGTAACGAAAAATACGCTGTCGTTCCGTTTGTAGGACAACTAGTCCTAAATTTGTGCATGCACTAGAGAGAAAGAATCCTTACACACAAACTGAGTGAAAGCAAAATGGAGACTGACTCATTTTTGGGAGTTCCATACACTTTTCCCTGCTATTTTAGATTATTTCTACAATTGCAGATCACATAATGTGTATTCAGGTTGCAGCAGCTAGTTTGAACGCCAACTTGTGTGTTGCTCCACGATCTGTAAAAAACTTCGAGATTACATTTAGACACTTTTACCTTCACAAAACCGTGTAGTTCATTTGCGTGTTATGGATTCATACAGGTAGCTTCACAGTATCATTACTTATAGCACATAGTAGATAACATGTGTAAAACAAGCTTGATTGGGAAATTCGAGACTACTATAGAAATAGAACTATGGTTTAAATCAAATATTAACCTTGAAATATAGCTAAGGTACCATTTAATTCAGATAATTTTTGTTAGGGTTTTATATCTTCAATAGTAATTTTGGTTATTTTCTATAAAAGTAGACTTCTCAGCCCATTAAATTTTAACGACATCTAACTTATGGCCTTGAGAATTGAATAATTCACTATTTGTGTTCCTAAATACATTTACGTTTTAAATACAGTAAATCCAAAAACCAAACTGACGGACTGCGATCGATTAAATAGAAGTTCGTTATGTAGTCTACAATTCTAAATATCTTTTACTTGAGCATTTGTTGCAAAATTATTAGATTTATATTTTATATTACCTCATGGATTACGTACGACCATTAGATATCCTACGTTATCTAATATTTTTTCTGCTGCAATTGTAGTATACAGCATTAAAAATTGTGTACCCATTCAGCTAAAGTTGTTTGTGCCAGATTTTTCACCAATTCTTATGAAGACTTGGATGTTCAATGGAAAAATGTAGTTTTGAAATGAGGACACTAAACGGGAAATAATAGCATGCGCATGGATAAATACAGTTTTTTACAAAAATTAGTTAACTCGTACAATCATGCTTGCTTAATTGTTTAATCATATATTGCTCTTTTGTTGAATTCCAAGTTCACTTCATCCTTATTTCAGTTATGCAGAGTATATTCCCAATTTATATTTTTGTGAAAATGTTCTGAGTGTTGACTATGCTTATGCCTATGTTGAATGCGAGATGTGTATGCATATTTTAATTAAACTTATATATATGGCAAAATTTTATGTTTTCAAAATGCTCGTAATATAAAGTATGACTTACATCATATTAAAACAGTTCACCAGAAAGGATTTAAAGTACTGGAGTTTAACAAAGTTCACTTTTCTAATTGGCAGATAACAAAACATACGGTGATGATGTTTTAAACTTCTTATACGTTTTGTGTAAAGTGTAAGCAGAAATAGTCTTTAGTTCACTTATGAATTTTTAAACAAAACGATTGTTGAAAATGGTTTAATACACAAACATGCATTATATCGAGCTAGAATATAAACAATTTATTCATTTCAAACTTACACACTTAAACATAAATTTGGATTTACGAAGTTTTACCTATAATATAATCACTGAATAAAAGACCACAATGCTGAGCAACACAATTTTCAAAAGTTATCTGGATAGTTACAACAAATATCGGACTAGTAGATTTAATGAAAAACGTTACCATCGCTTCAGCTAGTAACTTGTGATTTGATAAAAAATTGTTCCTCTAATTGGCCTTGTATTAGATAAAATGCTATTTATCCACAGCCCGTGCAATTTTATTTGCCCACTGAGGCTTAACGTTATTTACCTATTTGCTTAATTAATATAATATTTATATTATAATGAATCCAAGAGTTTTAGTGAAAATTTAGTATAAAATAAATTCTGGTTTTAAAATACAAGTACGACGAAATTTTAAATTCTGTGTTTATGTCATATATTGCAGTGAAAGTGAAATAAGAACTTGTTTATAGTATCAAGTGGTGTTCACAAAAGCATCATGGAATTAGCAGTGAATTTCAAATGATTGCCAATTAAAATCACTGTGTTGATTAGCTCCATCCAAACATATTCAACTGTAAAAACTTCGGGAGGAAAATGAAGCTGTTTTTGCATGTACATTTTTGTGTTTTACTTACAAGTTCGGTGGTCCTTCTTGAATCCCTAACTCAATGCTTTCCTTAGCTTCAAGACATTTTGACAAGCAGTGATTTATTTACGAAAGCATTCTGTTGATATATCAGGGATAGAAAAGTGATTTCGTAATCTCCAAATTTTCACGTTTACAGAATGGTCAAATAATATTTTATAATTAGCTTCTGTTTCTATTTTCAATACAACGTATCCAAAAATTCGAATGCCAGATTTTTTAGCACGTCTTTGGGTGTTTATGAAAATTGAAGTGATTTAAAATCAAGAGGAACATAAAACTAATAGAATAAACCAATAAGTCGTCATTATCAAAGCACAACAATCTCGAAAATTGGTTGTCCACATGCCTTACGGTAATAATGCGGAAGTCCAATAAAACGTTTTTCAAAAAAAACATTTTTTTTCTGTTGAGTTTACTAAAAACGGGCATATAAAAGGAAATAAACCAAACACTGACGATGAGGAGTAAAACGTTGTGCTATATTCGATCTTAGTAAGAAGTTAATTCGACGAATATGTATATAAATAGAATTTCACTCGAATTTTTGGGGTTTGAAGTAGACGTAAATATTTAGCAAGTGAACATAGTGTTCTTGATTAAAGTAGGTTTTTATTGCATTATGATGCTCGGGGAATCATATGGGTTCATCAGGTGTAAAAATACGACTTCGAAGTAAAACAAACACTGTGAAACAATTAAGATTACTTGAGCTAGTATTGAGTGCTTTTAAAGAACTGTGTGTCTAATTTAAAATTTATTAAACCATACGACAAGACGAACATGTGTTACAACTAATTTTATGGCGCTGACGCCAAATATGTGTTCAAAATTGGAAACCATTCTTGTCATGATACAGCTAAAGAATCTTATTGACGTTTAGTGGAGATTTTATTATTTCATATGCTTTTGACTTGTAATTTTCAGTTATTGCCAACTTTACGATTCATTGATCGCAAGATGTTTTAATCTCTGTCTATATCAGACGGTTAAATTTGTTACCTCTGTGCATTTATTGTGTTCTTTAAATTTAATATACAAACAATATAAACAAAACATCAAATATTGAACGACTCAAAGCAGTAAATTCAACTGTTTCAAGCCTATTTTCACTTCGTTGTCGCCATATCTTCCATAGAAGTTTGAGCAAATATTCATTAAATTTCTTTTGAAAAAGTAAGTCCTAGAGTCATGAACACACATATATTAATGACAATATGTATATTTCTCAACAACAAGAATTTATTTGATGTCATGCGTAAACTATTCTTTGGCATATTTAAGAGTCATCAAAACGTAGAAGACCGAAAAAGCAAACAATGAGCAAACCGTGTGCAGACACTTTGGCGAAAT
Source organism: Entomobrya multifasciata (assembly GCA_034693345.1). Lineage (NCBI taxonomy): Eukaryota > Metazoa > Arthropoda > Collembola > Entomobryomorpha > Entomobryidae > Entomobrya > Entomobrya multifasciata. Next base: position 5,591 of record JAQFXM010001763.1, on the reverse strand, counting down.
AAAGTAGGCGAACCGAACTTTGAGAGAACGAAATCTAGGCGAATTTTTTTAGGCGCAAAATTAGCGAAAACTGGGCGAATTTTAATTTTTAGTTCTGAGGAGTATAACATATATTAATGTGGAAATTGCACACAAATAATATCTTGTATTCATTGACGAATTGTATGCGAGTTCTATCAACTATTTTTATCGTTCGTGATATGCGTCAACTAATATGCGTGTATTTATTTTTTCAGGGTTTGGTATATGTTTGGGAGTCGAGTTAGACACTTTATTTGAGGAACAACTGCACGTTTCTCTATCATTGTTGTACACAATTAGCCTTCCAAGGCACCCCTTAGATTGATGTTTACATTTGATATATGCAGTACTGCTCACTGACTTGTTAATTTGAATAATAAATTCACCGTAAACCACTAATTTTCCATTTGCTTTAATATTATCCATAATACGCAATGCCTGTGAAGTCGACTCTGATGACATGCTGCCTGCTTATAGGCATCAGAGAGAAGAACAAGCTTTTTATTTGTAAGCAAGTATTGATCTTTTTTGGGTTCGACTTCTCATATAAATCGCCTTAAAAACATTCGCCAAAATGTAAATCGCCCTGAAATACAGTCGCCGAAAATGTAAATCGCCTACTTTATTTCGAAAGTTTGGGTTTCGCCTACAAAAAATTCGCCAAGTTTACATGTAATCGAGCAAACGACATAATGTGGGAATCCATGGAGTGAGGTTGGAATTCTGTGTTTGACCTTCATCAAAGCTTTCTCTTTTCAAACCACGCAAATAAATGAACACCAACGTTTGCCCGTAATATGAAACACAACTCTACTTACTCCAAATTTGACTTTGCACAACGTATTTGATGAGCTTCTTCCAAAAATGGTTCAAGGTAAGACATTTTCCACTGGTTATTATCATGTAATTACCGAGAATTGCGTGATATGTCAAATATAAACCAAGTAAATCAGGAATTATTTAACGTTCTATTAAAATATTTCCTTACACTTTTAAAGTGCAATGTGGTTGACGTAGGAAAGTGGGATAGTACAGACATGAAACCAAATGTAGGCATCAGAAAGGATTTTTGTTTTATGAAAAAGAACAAACACAAAAGAACACACGAATATTGTTTACATCTAATATACAAGATCGATTCAATAGCTAACAAAACTGAAATAAGAAAAAATCGAAACCCTGTTGTCAAAACGACAAGAAGAAGTTATTTTTTACAATTTCTTGGTGGATACACCTAAATTAAACCTACATACATTTCGATACGTGAATAAACAGCTTTCCTACTTTATTCAGGCCATATATGTCTTGGTAGTATTTTTTCATAACGAAGAGTTTTTACATGTATAATAAGTTGGCGATTTTTGTCCGGTAAAAAGGAATAGTGTAATCATCACATTATATTTGCTATAAAATAAGGACCTAATTGAATTTCAAAAAACAATTCTCGTTCTCTGGTTAGAATTGGTCCACTAAAGTAGTTAAAGCAATGTATATGCCAAGTCTAGAACCACCAACATGCTAATATATTAAAAAGTTAGGTACATTTATTTGTTCAGTAAAGAGCGGCAATATATTTGTAAAAAATGATTGAGAGGCTGATCTTCGTCCAAAAAATTAAGACATATTTACAAAAGCCAATAAGTAAATCACAGCTAGCAATTAGCAACCACAATTAGATAATTCATCAAGAAGAGTTTCGAAATAAATTTATTCAAGCTTCTTGTGAGGCCCTTAATGTTTCACTGCTTCAACAATGAATTACGATTTATCTTCAACGGAGTCTTCATCATTTTTTTGAACTGCCACCAATGTACAAAAGCAAGTATTTTTAATAAGCAACAATCATGAATTCGTTTTACACAAATTCCAAATGTAACCATTTCGTTCCAACATCGGAAGATTTTTAAAAGAGCTGGTTATTCCCAAAGAAAGGGCTTCATTTTCAGATATTTACGGGGAAACTTTTCCAGACACAATAAAAGATGTTTCTCGATTTCAACGATTCTTTACCACAGTCAATCCATGGCGACCGTTTTTAAAGGAATCACTGATTTATTAACTACTCTCTATAAGAGGTAGTAAAACTATCACTCATTCTGCGAATTTTGAGTACAAATATCACTCATGACACTCATGAGTCTGTCGGAGCTATATGACACAATAATAGCATCCTAATGTGTCCAACTTTTAGTTATTCCCACTACCCGACGGGAATGCCAAATTAGTCGGATTTTAATTCGAAAAAATGTTCAAGCCGATCTGTAAATCACTTTGAGAATAAAAAATGGAACATTACCCGTTCCAAGGGGTCCTTAATACCGACAACGAATTAAACGATTCAACTTAACTTACCAAACGACATCCGCACGCCTTTTCAATTTTTTTGATTTTACTTTTTTCACAAAGAAATGAAATCTTTTTTGCACTTGATCGACTTTCTAATATTTCTCTGAATACACCTCAAGGCATAACCGCATACCGTTCTTATAGTTTTTGGTTTGACTTTGTTCAAAAAAAAAAGAAATCTTTTGTGCAATTGATCACCTTTCAAGTATTTCTTCGAGTACACCTCGATGCACATGATTTTTCAAACATTGTAGGAAAAATCCGTGTTTTATTCTGTAAAATTTTTCAAGCAGAAAAATTTTCAACGGAGTAAAGTTCCTTTCTTTGTAACTTTTATGTGATTTTGTAGTTATTATGGAATCCTAAAAGACATAAAAGTTAAAACTCAAACTCTGTCTGGTTTTTCCATTATAGTAGTTTTTGGATTTGTGTATAGAAACAATTTCAAAGCTGCAACCATTCTAATTTAACTTACATCGATTTTTACCTCCTCATTTAAACAATTGATTATGTATGACAAATTTGTCGGCTTCTATTCATATACACAAGAGAAGCAAACTTTATACACACAAATGGGAAAACGCATAGAGCAACATTCAGACTGTCTAGGTTTCAACTCCATACACATTTTACTCAGCTCGTATATCTGTTATATTACTGTCTGTGGAGCATGAACAAACTAAAGTTAAAGTAGTCAGCTTAAATTCAAAATTGTGACTATCTCTGTCGTGTGTGAAATAATCATATATCCAATTTGAGTGAGAATCTGTAACCTCTTTAGAAAGAAAAATTGATTTGCTTGAGATGAAGTCAGTTGTAAGAAAAAACGTGGTATTCTGTTCGATTGGAAATACATATTTTGATGTAGTGTATTAATATAATAAGCTCGTAGGGCCCATTTTAGTAATACTCTGGAACAGCAAAATCAAGTACTGGATATAAGAAACTTAAAATAATCCTTCATTTATTAACACAATTGTTTTGACAGAAGTCATTTTGCACAACATTTTCAACATATGTACCAACGAAATGTTGCAACGATTTAGAAGTTCAAATATATATTTTTTAGTTTTAATAAGTTTTGCTGCTGTGTTTAAAAACCTACCTTATACCGATCTTTGGATAAGTTGATCATCTGTTGGAAAAGCAGGGATATTTTAGATGAGCAGTGTCGACTCAGATGACCTTAACCGCCCAAAGGGTCACACAGCCCTACAGAGCATTTTTGTCGCGCGCACATAATTTTGGGTTAGCAGTAAAGGAGAAAAGCAGCAATCATCGAAAGGAGAGCTAGTCGCCGGTATGACGCTAGCTGCTTATGCAAAATGCAACGGGGGCGCGCGGTATTTCGGGTAAACAAACACTGCTGATAATTACACATATGTGCATTCGTGAAAATAGCAAATACCATTAAAATCATCATAAAAACCACACCAGAACGTATAAATTTCAAGTTAAATTTCGCTCATGCGTTCAGTGAGCCCCATTGTAAGTTTATTTTACTAGACCTTCACACGATTTTTTTTACCCTCAAGGGGGTACAGTTTAATTGGTTATTTGGGATAATTGTCTTAATTAAATAAGTAGTGTCTTCAACTTTCGTTGGGAATTAGCATGATCTGCATACCGTCAAATTGATCGTTACACTTATTTCATACGTGACTCTTAAGCACTACACAGCATTTTAGATGTGGCTTGCTTAACACCACACAAATTTTTAGCTGTGGTGTAATGGAAAGTCTCACGAAGGAGTGAGCTGGCTCAACACCGAGTTTCGCATTAACTTCAATGTTAACTTCTTTGGGTGATTGATAAGCTTACAAGTGTCTATTTTTAGACGCAAGTGATCTGTCACAATGTATTCTTTTACAAGGTATTTATTTACATAAAGCATCTTATGTGCAGCTTCGTGTGAAGCTTTAAGCCATTTTGAAAATATAATGCATATCATTTTTTCATGAAAATATCCCCCTTTTCTGCATGGCTTTCCAATTGTTATAAGAAAGGGGTAAGCTTTTTGGAACGTTCATATACTTATATCATTTGTATTTCATATAAATACTTGGATATTCACTGGCATCTTGTCACCGTTTGAGACATTTGAGCTACTGCATATGATAAAAGTTTGCATCAATAATTTTTGTACAAGCTTTGATTTATTGGCTGGTGGGAAATCTGATGATTTATGGCACTATAAGAAAGGCAAATGATGCGAAATATCATTTAGTTGGCTCTTTTAAAATATCTCGTAAATACTTCTCTTGAGTATACGTTTATACAAGGTGTGCGCAGTAGGTTAATATGGAGTAGAGTTAAACTATCGTGTTATAATCTCTTTTTTGAGTACATTAGGCATTAATTTGAAAATAGTATTGTGAATGATAAAAATTACATTTGTAATTAATTCACAACTGGTACTTTTGCTTACTCTTTTGAAGATGTGTGAAATTCTTTGAACATATGTCGCAAAAATATACTTAATTAAGTACTATTAATGTACTATTAAGTCAAATTAATGTTCTCCTAAACTCTCGTGATGTTTATTTGGGTGATGCAATATTTGGTAACTAATTACAGTTTTAATTATTTTGCCGGGACTACTTCACATCATTATCTATACACTTCTATTCACTTACAGTTCAGTTTGTTTTAAAGTGAATACAATTTTGCACTAGCCTCGCTCGCATGTAAGTACGTTGTCTCAAAATACCCCTTTTAGTACATCATATTGCGTTAGGAGAAATCGGTACTTGGATTGCTTTATTCGTGAAAGCTTGCAACAAACTGAATACACACACACACATTCCAGCCGATTTTTGTGCTACAGGTTAAAATTATTTCTGCACTTTCTCCAACTGTAGTATAAGTAGCAGTATCAGGAGAAAGCTGGAATTAGACATAACGCTGTTTGGGGAAAGCAGCTCTACTATGTACAAAGTGAGATTGGCATGCCCTCTAAAATAAATTTGTGCATCGTTTGTGATAGCGATGAGGAAGAACTTAATATTTGAACGCAACGTGATATCCTGAGTAAGACTTTTCAAATACTATAAGTTTTATACCGTTTAGATAACTGCTAAATAATTGTTATATTTAACCAGCGCCGCCAGCGGTTAGTGAAAAGTGATCCGTAACTGTCATGGGCCCATTAATTTGATGGGATATAATTTGTATTGTACTGTATGATTAAGAATACTGGAGCAAAGTTGCGGGTTTTGCATCAA
>JAQFXM010001762.1:0-29316 GCA_034693345.1 Entomobrya multifasciata | reverse complement strand
TTATCAATGGTCGCTAAAAATAAATCAAATCGGCGACATCGAAAAATTCGATGGCTGGTGACCCTAAAAAATACACTCTACGAAGTTTTTCAATGACTTAACTTCTACACTTATACAATGTAATAGCCAATATAAGGTATTATAGACAAATATGTTAGCATTATTATGAGTATCATTTTGAAAGCATCATTAGCGTTATCGAATTTTTACTCTTGTCCTTCATTTGACCTTACCACTAAATATAACACTCGTTTTGGTTTGAACTTTGCATATGACGTCTTTTAAGAAATTTTTTCATGACAAGGTATATCATGCATATTATTAACGTTTGTAAAAAATCATCAATCCAAATATTATATCATTATTTTATAAGAATTTGTTTTTATTGAATAGGTAAGTTATACGTTTGTATTAATTTTACATCTGTTTGAAATATTTACAATATTTGAAAATGTTGATGATGAAAATTTGAAAAATTGAATAGTCCACATTAGCTTCTTCCCCGAATTCCCCAAGTCCGTTGCAAGTTTCCAAAATTTACTCAAAGCCAAAAATATTTTTTCCTGGATCGGCAAGAGAACGTTTCACACGGCCACTGCCACCTCCCCCTCCACCACCTCCAAAAAGCCCTCCCCCGCCTCCTCCATTTCTAGTGAAAAGACATCCAGAAACTTGGTCGCTCATCAGAGTCAGAATAACAGTTACAAAAACGAATAGGAATACCCCAATAAACTTCATATTTTTCAACAAATGCTACTACAAATACGTCAGAAAATTAAAAATACGGATACCGTAGTTAAGTTGAATATGAGCTCAACTGAACAAGCTTTAAAATAGGTCTGGTATAATTTTTAGCTTTTCGCATTGATTTTACAGGGAAAGCTTGGAACTTATGACATTTTTATATTCATTCCTTCTCACCCAACACAACTTATGACTCATATTTCTCGTAAGCTAATTAGCAACCAAATACGTCTATCATCAAATATACATGACTAATTCTCAACTGACAAGCTAATGACAATAACATCTCGTATATTTCCAACAGTGCGTCAATATACCCAATTTTACTATAAGTTTCAATCATCACAAAATAATTAACTACATGACCAATATGTACATGTACCTATATATATGAAATATACCTTTAAATATCAAATGCAAAGAAGTAAATGATTTTTCAAAATTAGTAATTTAAGCGAAATTCCTTTTTTTACACATTTTATCTCTATTTTCACCTGCTTGGTGAACACACCCCTACAATCTTATGTTATATTACTTTGTTTATAAAAACGTTCTCTATAACTTCACTGTATAGTAAATACCAAAACCGTGTAAATTTGAGCGTGCCTACTCTTAACCAGGTGGGTATAGTATCTCCATGTATAGTGTGTACCATAGCAACGTTGATAATATTCTGAACAAAGTGTAAAGCTTCATAAGAAATCCCCACGCACACTCCGTTGCCACCAGAATGATCATAATTTTTGTGTTGATTTCACTCTGCAGGACATTTGATCCGTGCAAACAAAACAATGAAAACTAAAACAGTAACTTTCCCTGAACTCACTAAATTTTCTGTATTGCCAGTGATCTAGAATTGCAAGATCAAAAGAAAATTTACGTGTGATGTTTTATTAGTTTTTGTACCTATTAGTATGGGCCGTGATTTTACCTAACACGGTAATAATGTTTCGGCCACTGTCAGTAAGCCAATTTCTGTCTGAAAAAATAAATGTATATTTATGTAGTGTCGAAGCCCATCTTAAAAGAATACATGGCCATACGGACACATGTATTTTATCCTGATACAAAAAAGCAGAGATCTGAGTTGAGTTGGTTAATATATTTGAAAGGATACATCCCAAGTATTACTAATTAGTTTTCCCTATTGGGATGATATTTGTTGGATGCTGTCTTCCTTTAGAAAAAAATGTTGATTCAGCAACTTTTACTTTTTATATTTCCTGGGAAAGTTATGCTTTGAGATGATATTTTTATTGAGCCAATTACTTTATTTGTGGACTCCAAGGGATAATAAAAGAACAGATGGTTTGCCAATCAATAAAATATACTGAAGATGGGTAACGTTTTTATTTTTTTATTTAGTCATATTTTGTTTTTATACGACGAAAGAATCAAATTATTAGTATAAGTTTAAATTTAGTATTAAGATCTTTCTTTACAAGTTCCAATTTAAAATTGGCTAATCCATTCATGTTCACTGCAAGTCAAAATAAGGTACATTATCGAAATTTGTCTTCATTCATCAATTTACCTTTACACTGCCAACCTCAACAACAATTGTGCGTCAATGCTTTGTAGTCTTTCATGCAAAATATTTATTTATTTATAAGAAGAAATTAAACAGTATATTTATTTGTATTTCTAAACAGCTAAATTATTCCATCAATCAGGTAACCACACCAAAATACAGTAAACCTCTTACTGAATTTATGCTGCCACATTCAAGTACCATTCTTAAGTCTATAATGTTCTTACGCTACCTAAAATTATCCATTTCACGAACTAAACTCAAATAAAACCACCTTTTTTCTTATACGTTTTCATGTAAAATAGTATATAAAGCTATGTCATTACTTTACTTGCTTCTAGGAACCATCCCTTGATTTCACCGTCAGTCAATATTTGTTCACTAACCATTAAACAATCTTATTTTTATCGCTTATGTTCGCTTATAGTTTACAGGTACCGTAAATTTCAATCAGTACAATGTTTATTTTATGCCATATTCCTCCTTACTTTCCATTAAACTAAATATGTATGCTCCACATACCTAAATATTAAGAAATAGAATATCAGTACCAGTTACTTGTTTTCGAAAACCATTTGTGTCTACAAATTGGTCTCATCATCATCCCCAAGTCCCTCTATTTGGTCGCTTTACGTTAGTTTGCGAATTGTTTCGACCGAAAAATCTAAACATGATAACCACTTCTAATTTTTGGTTTGCAGGCAGCCAAGTATCGCATCCACTTGTCAATCTCCTCATTGCTCAGTCGACGTTCATCCAGCATTCGGCCTCTTTCCCGCCAAACCGCGTAGACCAGGATCAATCGAAGCAGGACGCAGATTAGGAAAGGAATCTGAGTCGAGTACAAGAACTCATCTTCTGCATTGTCCATTGGTCCATTTTGAAATAGCCAGACTCCAACGTAGACCAAGAAGGTTAGAATTATGCCATTGCATACCAGCCAGAAGCCAAGAAGTTGAACTCGCAGCTGATTTCGAATGTCCTACAAACCAACATATTCGAAAAAATCAAAGTTAAGAAGACAAAGTGTAAATATTTAAGTAAGAATACAAAGTGTAAATATGTAAGTGTAAGTTATTTTTCTTACCGGATAGATAGCAACTTTGATCAAAACACAAGACCAGGCTATGCCCATCGCACCAATGATTCCAAACACTCCCACAACGAACCCGTACTCGAAACTAGTCAAATATGGACGACTGTCTTCTGCTTCTTCCCACTCTCGAATCCGAAACTTTGCGGGTGACCTTGTTGCCTCTGTGGTACTGATGTCATTTTTTGGAGACAGTGGTACAATTATCCGGTAACTAAGCAGCACAATTGTTCCCAGTAGTAAGATGAAGTCAATGCAACCAAGCGCTTTCACTTTTTTCGGCATTTTAAAGCTGTGTGGGTGTCTTCACTTGGAAACCCTGTAAAAATTAATGTTTTCCTTTATAAAATGTGACAACATACCTTAAATCTCATACACGTTACTAATAATAAACTGACTTTTAGTAAACGTTTGAGTAAAAACACAAATATATACACAACTATTGCAAAAAATTCGAATAAAACTCGGATGGGACCATTCAAATTAAAAAATAACAGGTAGATACAACGTTTTTGTAAATGACAACCTTGAAATACTTTCCCTATCTTTGAACCCCGTTAACTTAACTAGTTTCCAATAAATTTCAAATAGCCCCATTCACATTATCACCAGTTATATCAGTAACTACAGTATAAAATATGATATTTTTTGTTTAATAGTTGTTTCTTCGCCTTACCAACTAACTTTATCGCTTTCTCGTCAATTAAAAACTCAACCTTTGTTCCCAAATTTTGATTAACTCAATTTAAACTTGCTCAAAAAATTAAACGACTGTTTAAGACTAATATGAACGATTGTATATCAGGTCAGCTATTTTTTTCTTAAACTACCTGTCTTGCTCCTTCCTATCACACTACCTCTCTGACTTACGACGTGGCTGCTCTTTTTTTGTGTATCTGGGTGAGTGAGTGAAAGTTTGAGTTCTACCATGTTTTCCCTTGATCTCCCCTGTTGAATCTCTGTGGAAACACGACAAAGGAATTCCGAATGGCCACGAAAAAAAACACACTCTGATTTTTCCTTATTACCTGTATCATCATGATAGGTTGTCGATGATGAACATTTATCTCTCTGTTTTTTTAAAGGACACATCACATCATCATATCAAATAGCACACTTCAAATAACATGACTAGTAATACGTGCCTTTTGAGTAATCCTCATAGCTTAAATTTAAAATGAATGGTGAGCTTTTAAGTATGTTTGCTTAAGAATAAGTATTAGAAGTATATGAGACCAATAGAGATATATTTTTTTCTGAAAAACGAGCATCTTTTTTTCCATTGGAGACACTTCCTGTAGAATAATTGTGCTTAGAGTTTACATAAAGGTTTGTCAATACACCCATTGTATAGTATATAATCTAATGATATGTTTGCAAGTGAAAAAAAACTTAAAAATGAATCTGAAAGGACGCGCGTGTACATTTTTTAGAAACTTCGCTTTGTATCCACTTGTTTACGTCAATACTTGTTCCAGGGAACTTGTTAAAAGCAAGTTGTGTAACTAATTGAGATTTAACGAGATTAGCGTATGTATTGTCAGATCCTCCGTCTGAAAACTTGTATCTTAACACTTTACAAAATATTGAAAGCGTTGCGCAAAAAATATCTAATGTAATTTATTCATCCGCTTCAAATTTTCTCACCTTAGAAAAAATAAGTACATGTTCATATATTTTTTGTACAAAGAGAAAGTTGAGTACACGAGGCAAAGTATTACATGTAATAATCTATTTTTAATCCGAAAAGGCGACAAAAAAATTATTCCAAGGAGAAAAGGAGTGGAGGATGATTTTGTAAGATTTTTCTAAAGATGGGCTTGTTGCTCATTCCTATTGGTCGAGTGAATGATTTTAGGTTAGAATTATTTTCCAATCATAAATTTTAACTCCGCCTTGGTGGATTTTACATGGATGATAATGTGTCAAGAAATATTTAGGGACTCTTCAAGATTTAGCGTTATGATAACTATGAACAAGCAAATATGGGGACTAATGCTCCAGAAGATTCTGTCTCGATTTTCATCGCCGACGTTAGTTTTTCGTTTGGATTGAGTTTGAAACAGATTGTTGCAGCAAAAATATTTAAGGTTTCGTTCAATGTCCGTGTGTCCCTTATTTAAACAAACTTGAATCACAATTCGAAACAAAAGATACATGACTCAAAAATATGAAAAACTTTTAAGACGAAACAAACTATGAACGACTCCCTATTCATATTCTTAATCTGGTAGACAAACTGATAAGCAACGTAACACCATGGACATTTAGAGCAGTAGAAGGGCAGGCAGATGTGAAGTGTGAAAGTGGTGATGATAATATGATGTGTACATAAATTGTCACCTTCATTAATATCGATTATGTTACTGGTATCATGTCTGGTTTGGTTCGTAAATTGATGTTCCGCTTCTTCTACTTCGATTTTTTAAGAATAGTATACCATTCGAAAAGAGAAATGGCGTGACTCTGATTTTTCAAGAAGACATAAAATATTTATTTGCCAAAATAATTGAGAAGGATTCTTTCTTGATGAGTTTCGCTCTTCATGAAAAATGCCCTGATAAATATAAAATCCGTGATTTTTTTATAATAATCATAAGCTACATGTTTTATTGTCTTTTATTTTTGTGCAACGCATTAGTTCAAATATATTTTTTTAAATTATATTCTGATAATCGATATCAATAGATGTGTATCTAGCGAAATATTTTGGTTACCAAACAGAGTCATCTAAGCAACATTATTTGTATGCAAAATCTGCACCATCAATAGATGATTAAACGACACAGTTAATTATTCAGAGTATCACATTAATCTTACATAAAAGCGTAGTTTTATGGTCCTCAATTTTTGAACATAATTAGCTTTAGGCTTCTTATATATTCACAATTACTCATTGTCCTTGGCTATGTTTCTGGATTCGAACCGCCCCCAAAAGTGTACCAAATACCAAAAGCTACTCACAGTATTCTCATATTAAATTTTCCAAAGTTAAAGAACACTATCAAAAAATATCTCCATTACTACCAAAAGTATGATTTGATAAACTCCATGATCCTTAGGATAACAACTCATACCAAAATTGACCGTGTTGGAACATTAGGATAGTATCTGCCAAAGCGATATCCCAACCAGTGAGCTGCTCCTTCATTCTCTGCTAACATGTCTGTCCTCAATCCAATAACGTACTGGTCACTTAATTTCCCCCTATCCCCTCTAAAATTTCTTCCTTCTCTACAGACCATTACTATTAGAACAATTCGAAACAGATAACAGCCCCCAAAAGATACATGAATTACTCGGTTTTTATACAAGTTGCCATGATGTAACATCGACATCCATAAACAGGGAAATATACCGGCCCAAATACTATTGGATATAAGCCAATATCCCAACATATTGTATTTTTCCTTGGTAGGATTCATCTAAAATATGCAATCATTCAAAATAACAAATATCATATGGAACATTTTGCTCCATTACTTTTCATGCATGTTGTACTATAATGTGTACCTCAAGTTTAGATAATTTTACTAAAACCAAAGACCATAGTACCCCAATCAGGCCAATAGTTCCAAAAAGCTCGACTGTTAACCAAAACGGGAAATGTTTCAAAGAGTTTACAGTTTTTGTATTTCTGCCATCCATATTGTTTTAGTTCAATTGAGGTGAGTAGGAAGTACTAAAGAAGTCAGAATAAGGTGACATAATCACATATCCTACGACAACTATTGTTATGATGGTCAAAGTCAAGTCAAAATAGCCTATATTTTTTAGCTTCTCTGAAATTGTTGATGAGGACATTTTTTGGACCAGTAATAGAGTAATGAATTATAACGATTGATTGTTGTACACTTGTTTTTAAATTAGATTACTTTGTTGTCTTCAAATAGCTAAAGTACTACTATAGTTGAAAAGGAAAGGAGAAAGCAGCTGATAACAAGTCATTCTGCACACATAAAAATCCTCTGTTGCGCTTTGCGAAATGCCAACGTCCGTGCTTTTTATATGTTTGTTATATATGTATATATATTTATGTGCATAAAATAGAGTAACAATCTGTTGATATACCGGACACTGGATTTGCTTCTTTACGTTACAATGCTGTTACAAAATATGTATGGTAAACATTGTGGGTGTCTTAACTAAATGGGTTCATGATTTTCTTATCGATTTCAACAAAATATAATTTGTCACGCATTAATTTAGTCAGTTATAGTTGTTTATGAACAATTATGTTTAGAAAATGAATATTTCATGAATTGTTAAGCTCAATGTTGATTTGTTTCATATCAAGCATCAAAAAACTTTGTGGGCGTGCCTGCTCAGATAAACCATTTCCATCAAATCATAACCATTTGGTCCAGTCTGGAAACTCATTCTGGCGAAACACTTGTTTCTCTCCTTCTAGACAAGTACAAGGAGCTAGTTGTAATGTGATATTGTATAAACAGCACAAAATATAGAATTCGACAAGCAATGCTAGTCAAAATATGCATTGCATTTTTTTCATAAGGGAATGGGCTACTAGAGAAACCCAAGCCATAGTCACTCATGTCACAACTTTCACTGAACTGTTTATTCAGTGTTCGAATAATCTGAATTGCTTCTTTCGTTACTTTTTCGAAGAAAAAAAAAATTAACTGTAAAACTCCGCCTGACATAACTATGAACCCGATATCAAGCTATTATACGTTAACTTCATGATAAATGGACAATGGTAACTCCTGATAAGAAATTTCCGTCTTGATTCTCAACGCCCACATTATTTTCCGTTTGGGTTGAGTTTAAAACGCCTTATTTTTTATATTCTTGTTGCGACAAAAATATTTAGGTCTTCCTTCAGCATACATTTCTTCCAAATAAAAATATATTTGAATTACTATGTGAGCATAAAATATGTGGAAAAAGTTCTCAATATTAATAACATCCATATCGAAGCCATCATGAACGACTACCTATTCATATTCGTACTCTGGTACTTAAAATAGGCAAGGAAACGACATGGACAAGCTGCAGCACAAACAAGTGTAAAAGGTGAAAGCTGTGACACATTAAAACAGATCATTCGACTGGTATGAAGTCTGGATTCTGGATACAATGTTATTGGTGTACCGCTTTTTCTACTTCAACTTAATATGAACAAGATGCCGTTCGAAAGCTAAAGCGTCTTTAGCGATACATATGTACTATTGATTTCTTGAAATAAAATTAGAGCAATTATTTTAGTGAAGAGACCGTCGTTACAAAAAGAAATGATGTGAATGCATGTATAGAAAATGGTCTGGGAAACAGGTTGAAGAAAGTTATTGTGATCATGAAATATATTTAATTATCATAACATCATTTAACGTTATCAAGCAATTTGAGACAATTTCGTGCAAAAATCTGGTTTTCTAAATACCAAAGCATAAATAAATATGTATACTTGCGCATCCGATCAATTCCTTGTATTTATTCGATGCCTGAATAAATATAGCAAAATAATACTTCGAAATTTCCAAGAATCACAGCAAAATTGTTTGAAAGCCCAAGCCAATACTTCCACCTATAAATTTGCTTGTGGAGCTACACATTCACAGTTAGCCATTAGCCCTTCTCCACGATAAGGTTTTAGCTCCAACTTCTTCCCATGAAACATATCCTTTGCCAAAGTTCTCGAGTAAAATCGCCCACGCAGTGCCCCTAACGCTGCTTTCCTCTCCGCTTCTCTATCATATCCTACTTGGGTTCTCCATCTTTCAACATCCTCGTCTGTCATTTCCCTTTCCCCTGAAAAGTTTCTTCGTTCTCTCCAAACCAGAAAGATTAGTAGAATACGAAGCAGGTAACAAGATCCATATGATATCTGAATTGCAGGGTTTTTGTAAATGCTGTCATGTTTGGATGCACCAGCAGAAACCACCCAAAACCACAAGTAGGTTAAAATAATGCCCAGAAAACTATTACAGATGAGCCAGTATCCCAACATTTTGTACTTTTCTTTGGCACGAGTTTCCTATAATAGCCAATCATACCAAAAGACATCACCATTTTGTAAAAAAATACCTACCCAATTATTTTCGAATATTTAAATGTTTTATTTTAACCTCAAGTTTAGATGTTTTTATCAAAACAAAAGACCATAGTAGCCCAATCCAACCAAGAGTTCCCAAAAGCCCGACTGACAACCAAAATGGAAACGGGTTCAAAGGTTTCAAGAATTCTGGTGTCTCTTTAACCAAAGTGTTTGTGGACCATGGTAGTAAACTTGAAGTACTGGTGTAGGGGGAATAGGGTAAAATGATCCCATAACCTATAACAACTATTGTTAAAATAGTTATGACCAGGTCCAAATATCCGATAGCTTTAACTTTCTCCGAAGCAGTAGAAAACGTACACATGTTGGACAGGGCAGTATTTCTAAATCATAACTGATAAGTAACCAAGATGATTACTACTTGAAATCGAAACAATATGGTCTACTGTCATGGTCTGTATTTTTAATTAATTATTCGTGAACAATTTGTGAGAAATGGGGAAAAATTAAGACGTAGAAAAGAGGAATTGGAAAGAAAAAACAGCAGCTGATATCAATTCAATTTAGCACACATCCCAGCAGCCTATGTTATGCTTTGCAAAAACAAGCAGCTAGAATGTTTATGTGACCGTTATATATTTTCGTATGTTATGTATATACAGTGTAGTTTCGAAGTTGTTGATATGCCTTCGACTGGGTTCGCTTCTCTACTGCTGCTATTCCAGAGTATAGCAGATATCTTGTGAGTCTCGAACCTTGTGTGCAGCATTTTCACTGCTTGATCTTCTAATAGACTTGTAAGCATGCTTATGTACACCAGAAAGACAAAGATATACCAAATAGTATAGTGACGGTGAACAACAATTATTTCACATTTTTTTGTTTAGAGAAAGAATACTGGACGATATGAATTTATTATTAGTGTATTTACTGTAAATTATAAAATGACAGCTATACTAAATCCAGCATTTTTGATGTTTCAATCTACATTTGCATTTACTCATGTTTATTTTTCCTTTAGAGTAAACTTGAAAGGCCATTCCCATTTTCTTGTTTCATCATTAAAACTTCGACTTTCTCTCACCATTCATATCGTTTAAATGAAAAATACTTGTTATATGTAGCTCCGAAATAACATCAATAACATCAATACCGAAACTAGTACGAACGACTCCATATTCAGAGTCAGTTACTTAGACAATTACTTAAGTAACGACATGGACAAGCGGCAGTGCAGTGCAGACAGGTGTGTAAAATGTAAAAAGCTGTGATGATACTATCATGTACCCATAATCTAATACCTTAAGCATTAAAGCTGATCATTTGACTGGTGTGAAGTTTGCTTACAATATTATTGGTGTTTAGCTTCTTCTACTTTTCAGATTTAATACGAACAAGATAGTTTTTTTTAAAGGAAAGCATCTTCAGTGAGACAGGATATTGATTTTTTTGACGTAAATTTAGAGCAATTATTCCAGGGCAAAAAACTTCGTCATGAAGAGATGCGGTATACAAAGGTAGAAATAGATACATGAAACATATCGAAGGAAGTTAATGTGATGATGAACTACTTTTAATAATAATAATCCCCACAATTTATGTAATAACTTAATTAACATTGGTACTGCAAAATTAGTAAAATATGTGCAATTCTTAAAAATATACCTGCACGTATTGAACATAGATGTTAAAATGAAGCAAAGTAATACTTAGAAATTTCTGGGAATCACAGCAAACTTGTATGAAAGCACACGTCTAGATGCCAATCTATTTATAGATCTGTTACTACAGCTACCAATTCACAATTAGCCATAAGCCCTTCTCCTTTCAAATTCAACTTGTTCCCATGAAAATAGTTTTTGTCATCCGAAGGTTTGATTTAAAATAGTACACCCAGTTTACCCACAAGTACTTTTCTCTCCTGTTCTCTATCATTTTCCTGTTTTGTCGTCAATCCTGCATCATCATCGGCTGTCGTTTCCCTCCCCCCTGAAAAGTGTCTTCGTTCCCTCCAAACCAGAATGATTAGCAGGATTCGAAACAGGTAACACGATAAAAACGGTATATGAATTTCAGAGTCACTGTAAAAGCTGTCATCTTGAGATTTTCCATAGACAACCAACCTAAACCAAAAAAAAATGAATAAAATTCCTAGGAAACTATTGCAGATGAGCCAGTATCCCAGCATTTTGTACTTTACATTGGTACGATTTATCTATAATAGCCAATCACACAAAAATGAATGGCTGTTTTTTTATTTCCGCATACGTGCGTTTGCATTTCAATTAATTTTAACCTCAAGTCTAGATGCTTATACTAAAACCAAAGACCATAATGTTCCAATCAGACCAAGAGTGCCGGAAAAACAAATCGTCAACCAGTATGGGATGGGATCCAAGGGATTTATAAATTCTGTTGTCTCCGTCATCGCAGTACTTAGGGGCCATGGTAATACATATGTACTGGGGTACAGCGAATAAGGTAAAATGCCCCAATAGCATGTGACAACTATTGTTGAAATATTAATGGCCACGACCAAATATCCAATAATTTTTACTTTCTCCGAAATAATCAAAGTCCCAATCAAACCAACAATGCCCAAAATACGAACCATACACCAAAATTGAAATGGACCAAAGTTCTTGAATGTTACTGTTGTTTCTGCCATCGTAGTGTTTGGGGGCATTGGTAACACATTTGAAGTTATAGTGTACGGGGAATTAGGTAAAATACATCCATAACCAATGGCAACTATTGTTAAAATAGTTATCATCAAGTCCAAATATCCAATAGCCCTTACTTTCTTCGAAGATGAAGAAAAGTTAAACATGTTTTGGCAGTATTTTCAAGTGAGTATTTTTTAAAGAAAACGATTCGACTAATAGTAATGTTGGATTCTTAACCTGTTTTATTTAGTTTACTTTTGTTAATTTTTCAAGAAAAAAGTAGCCTAAAATATGACCATGGTGATAGTTAAGATGTAAACGTAGCGGAGATGATGTAAAAAAAAAGCAGAAAACAGCAGCTGATACGAACGTATTTCGCAGATATAAAAACCGTCTCTGTGCTTGAGAAAAAAGCAACTATTCTTCATATGGAGTTGTTATTTACATATATAGATTTATATGTATGTGTGCACAATATAATAAGAATTGGGTTCGCTTTCTTACCGTTGCTATACCAAAGTTTACATACGTCTTATGAGTCTCCAACATTTTTTGCAGCATTTTAATTGCGTGATGTTCTGTTGGACTTAATTTTATAAAGATGCAATTTGTGAATATCGTTCCTTCTGGTTATTATTGCTTATACTTATATACAAGCAACGCAACGACTTACCTCAATCAAAATGGTCTTTTAATCTACTATTTTACACCATTTTATTGTTTGCAGAGAAAGCAAAGCACACGATAACCGTATTATGCATATGTTTAATTTGAAGTTCTCAAAATTAGAGTTACATTAAACCCAGTATTTTGATATTTATATCCGTTTGCGTTTTAATATCCCTGTACATTTTTATCCTCAATATAATTGGTGTAATTCTCTATTAAGTTATCAAATGAGAGACTACGGCAACAAATTCAATAAATAATACATTTCTGTGATTTAATAAATAATAAAGGGCTGCACATGCTTTGAAAACGTTTCACTACACTTTACAACGTTAATTCATACATATAAATTAGTAGTTTGGATGAGCATCCAAGGTGACGTAATTTAAATATTTCCTGCTGCAGTTAGAAACATTACAGGCAAATGCAAAATCTCATATAGCCCCAATGAGTCTCGTATTATTCAATCTTCGTTCATATTTTCGACTGGTTGGCGTTTTAGTACTAATGCACGTGTTGTCAATGCTACATATATACCGCATCGTCCACCCAAAACTCAAACAACCAAAATTGTTTCATTGGGTCGTTTTTGCAACAAAATTTTTTTAATGTAAAAATGCTGCAGACAATACCTTTTTTCCTAGTATCAAGCTAGTTTTAGATATGACCGCAACGTAATTTTGCACACATCCAAGCCTATGGTATGCTATGCAAAAACAAGCAGCTACAATATAAATGTTGTGTACAGACAATGTAGTTTAGAGCTGCTAATATGCTTTTGAGTTTTCACTGCTGCTGATTTAAAGCATAGCTGATATTTTTTGAGTGTCAAACCTCGTATGTAGCATCTTCATATCATGATATTATAAAGGACTTGAGAGTAACACACTTTATTATTTCTAGTTACTAAAGCTAATGCATGCAAGAGAGACAAAGACATGTCTCAAAATAATCATGGTCCATAAGGATTTTTTTCACGCTGTTTGATTCTTTACAGAGAAAGAACTACTAGGAACGATATGAATTTTTATGTGTGTTTTTGATCTAAATTCTACAACGACGACAAATATATTGAGAACATGAGCACAAGATAAATGACTAGTTTAAAATATTATCAGCATCCACGCCGAAAAAAGTATGAACGACTACCTATCCGTATTCATAGTCGAATATTTAGGCGATAATCCAGATAACTACATGGACAAGTGGCAGTACAGACAGGTGGGTAGAGTTGAAACCTGTGATAATACAACGATGTATACATAATCTGTTACCTTCTGCATTATAACCGATCATTTGACAGGTATGAACATTGCGTACAATATTATTGGTGTTCCGCTTCGTCTACTTTTAAGATTCAATATGAACAAGCTGCTTTCGAAAAGGAAAGCATCTTCTGCTGGACAAAATATTGATTTAGAGCAATTATTCTAGTGCCAAGAATTTCGTTATGAAAAGGTGTCGTATGTATATACGCAAATGTAAAAAATGGTCGATAAAATGTATTAAAGTAATTTATTGTAATCAAGTTATACTTTTAATACTCATAAACCGAACTGTTTATATAAAAGCTTATAATAAAATTTGTACTGCACAATTAATAAAATATACGTACCTAACAAACATATACCTGCATGCTTTGGGCGTGAATCTTAGAATGAAGCAAAGTAATACTTTCAAATTTCTGGAAATCACAGCAAACTTGTCTGAAAGCACAAGACAGTGTCGAGACAGTTATTCTAGTCTATAAATTTGATGGCAGAGCTACAAATGGAAAATTACCTATCGACAAATTCAACTTCTTCCCATAGTACTAGTTTTGTTCAGCTGAAGGTTTGGAATAAAATAGTACACCCAGTTTACCCACAGGTGCTTTCCTCGCCTGTTCTCCATCATTTCCCTGTTGGGTCCGTAATCTTACAACATCGTCGTCTGTCATTTCCCTTTCCCCTGAAGATTTTCTTCGTTCTCTCCAAACCAGAATGATTAGCAGGATTCGAAACAGGTAACAAGTCACATAGGATATATGAATGGCGGGATTTCTGTAAATGCTGCCATCTTGGAACATTCGAACGGAAACCAACCACAACCACAGAAAGGTTAATAGAATCCCCAGGAAACTATTGCAGATTAGCCAATATCCCAGCATTTTGTACTTTTCGTTGGCACGATTTCCCTAAAATAGCCAATCACACCAAAAAAAGATGACAATTTTGTGTAGTTACCCATACGTGCATTTTTGCATATGATTGAATTAATTTTAACCTCAATTCTAGATGTTTTTACTAAAACCAAAGACCATAGTATCCCAATCAGACCAAGAGTCCCCAAAATACAAACCGACAACCAAAATGGAATTGGATCCAAGGGCTTTAAAATGTCTTGTGTCTCCGACGTCGTATCGTTTGGGAACATTGGCAATACATTTGTAGTACTGGTGTACGGACAATAAGGTAAAATGACCCCATAACCTATGACAACTATCGTTAAAATAGTTATGGTCAAGTCCAAGTATCCAATAAGTTTTACTTTCTCCGAAGCAGAGAAGGAACACATATTTTGGCAGTATTTTTAAGTAAATATTTTAAAAAGTAATTGACAAATTGTAATGTTGGCTGAAACCTGCTCTGTTTTAAATATTTGTGCTAAATTTACAAGAAAAAATTAGCCTAAATATGACAAAGAGAAGACGTGGATGGAAACGTAGCGTGGATGATGGAAAAGGAAAGCAGAAAACAGCAGCTGATACCAATGTAGTTCTTACACTTGAAAAACCTTTGCTCTGCTCGGCAAAAAAACAAGCAGCTATACTTTATATGAAGATGTGATTTATACACAGATGTATGTAGATACAATCTTATATAGAACTGCTTATATGCTTGCAGTTGGGTCAGCTTTCTCACCGTTGCTGTTCCAAAGACTGTTAAATATCTTGTGAGTCTCGAACATTATGCGAAGCCGTTTTATTGCATTATTGTCTGACGTACTTCAGAGTAATATAATGTAAAATGCATAACTTGTATTTATTTTCATCCTGATTATTTGAATTTTAAATGTCCATTAGGAGATCAAAATAAATCTTTCCAAAAAACGTGAACACAATATGTGAAGTGAATTTATTCATACCTATAAGGTAGTAGAATAGATAAGCATACAAGCGACACAATTTTAATAATTCCAACAGCAGTAATAAACGTTGTTGACAAATAATATCTCACTTAGCCCCACGAGTCTCGTATAGTTCAACGTTCGTACAAGGTTACATGGTTGTCGTTGTTGTCATTGTTGCTGATCTACCCTATTGTTGATTCGATACTCGGACAACTAAATGAACTGGATTTATTTCTTTAACTTCCAAAAAACCAAAATTTTGATGTTTAAATCCGCCCTGCTACTTCCCTAATATCGATTTTTTATGATCTCATAATAATAACCAGAACCAGTAAGGCTAACGCATGCTTTCAAAAAATTTTAATATTTAATTAGCATTCATGCTAAATAATACCAATATGAACAATATTTATAGTCTGGTAACTTAATAATAAAGAAGGTTACGCTTTGAACCGGTTTGAACCGGTGTAAGGTGTAAAATACGTGCTATTACTTTCATGATCACATAATCCAATATCTTCTCCACTAACCATTGACTAGTATGACAATGTGTTCCGGTTCTTGTACTTCGGCTCAATATGAACAAGATGCTATTTGAAAGCAAAAGAGTTTTCAACAAGTCCAAATATTCATTTTTTGAAGTTATTTTAGAGTAATTAGACCAGTGTAGAGATATTCTGCATGTAATATATCTGATGTATTTAAATGCTAGCATGCAAAATCCTATGTGCCAATCTGGTTTATGCATTTATTTGTGGAGTCAAGCATTCAAAATTAGCCATAAGCCATTCTCCACGATAAGGTTTCAGTTCCAACTTATTTCCATGAAACATTTCCTTGGCTAAAGTTCTGGAGTAAAAACGCCCCCGCAGTTTACCCAAAGCTGCTTGCCTTTCCTCTTCTCTATAATGTTCTTGTTGGGTCCTCCATCTTTCAAAGTTCTCGTCTGTCAGTTCCCTTTCACCTAAAAAGCTTTTTCGTGTCCTCCAAACCGTAAAGATTGCCAGAATTTGAGATATATAACATGATTCGAAGGATATCTGAACTGCAGGAATTTTTTGAAATGCTGTCATTGTGAGATTTCTCAAAGAAAACCATCCGAACCCTTTGGTAGACCAAGATAAAGAAAAGAAAACCACTCCAGATAAGCTTGTATCCCAATATTTTGTACTTTGTATGATGCGATTTAACTTTAATAGCCATTTATGTTATTTTGATGATGATAAGAACATTTTGCATTTATCCATCCGATGTTAGGCTTTGCAAAAACAAGTAGTTCTATTTTATATGAAATTGTTACATCCATGCATACACATGCTCGCTTATTTTCTCAGAGAAGCAGTTGATAGGCTTACGAGTGTGATTGCATCTTCACCGTTGCTCTTTTCCAATGTATGGCCAATATATTTTTTGTCTCGAACGTTATGCGCAGCATTTTCACGTGTATGATATTTTGATGGACTTCCACGATACGACATCTTTCATGCATAAATACTATCATTTATTTTATTATTTCATAATGCGAATGAATGTTTATAATACCAAGCCAAAAGATCTGTGATGTTCAATAAACCTTTATTTCACACCGTTTTATATTTTTTTACAGAGAAAGAGAAATGCACCATATCAACTTTGGTTGTATTAATCCCAATCAGTTCTAAAATTACACTTATATTTAATCCAGCAACTTACCGTTCCAATCCATAAGCATTTCTGCAGCCATTTATATTTTTAATCTTAAAATTAATTTTTTAATTCTCAATTAAGAGATCTATTAAAATATTTACATAAAACAATGAATTCAGACAAACCTTTGCCTGAAAACATCAACAGAAATAACTATTTATAATTTTACTAACCATTTTTTTGGTTTCATAACAAGTTATATTTTATAACAATGTTTCCTATTTTTTTTCTAATTCATTCAGTTCTTTTCCCTCTCTCATCAGTAACTTTTCAGGTTAAAGCCTTTCCTTAATTTTTATTGATGCCAAGTCATTTTTAGTTACCATTCCTTATTTACTTAGACCAAGTTATCTACATGTTTCATATTCAACTAGATTAGATGTTATATTATCTACATATTCGAATTGATAGACCGATATTTTTTACTATAGTTCTCCTTGGAATTTTATAGACGGAACACGTAAGCTTCATATTTTCTTCAAGCAAACATTAATTTATGATATATCCCTTCAAAATAACTATTTACTTAAAACTTACTAATGTTTATATCCTTTCACCAATCCTTTCTCCAACCATTTAAATGGTAGCCATCCCCATTGAAACCCCTTTTTCCACTGTCACTTTAAACCTCTTCCAGTCGACGACCATTATTTTTTGCTCGTTGCTCACGTCTCGCCTTCTGCCGATTTTGACGACCTTGACCTCCAGTCATGATTGGTTTGTCACCAGCAGTTTTAGATGGTTCGGATGGGCCACTTTCAACATCATCCTCTGGCATAGCCCGGAACCCAAACACTATCTTCCAAGCTTCCCAGTTTTCATTCTGTCTAGCCAAGCCCTTCTTCGAATACTTTAGTTTCTCCTGCGTAACGAATCCACAGAGCACAAGTTTGATCAAGTAGAACATCAAATATGGGATTTGAGTTGCTGGGCAGACAAACAACTCATAACAGTGTTTACTCATCAGAGATTGGGCCATCAGAGAAAACCAAGCCATAGTCATGATGGTCAGTACTTCTATAGCATTGTCCACCCAATATTCGATAAGTTCGAATTGTTTCACTCGTTCATTTTTCTAACAAAAAAGAAAGAAAATAACCAAATATTTCAATTAGCTTATATTTAAAACTTTAATTTGGATCTAAAATAAACCAGACTGAGAATACTAAATAACTAACTAAACTTAATAAATAAGACAGAATAAACGTTTTAAATATCAAATGAATACATACCTCCAATTCAGCTGAATGGATGAGCATCCAACCAGACACAATCTCAATAATGCCAACTGCAGCAAGAAACATTGACGACGAATAAAATCCCACATAGCCCCCACGAGTCTCGTAAAGTTCCATTTCCGTACACATTTCCGACTGGTTGACATATTTCCCGTTGTTCTCATTGTTGTCAGAGTCAAAATGGTTTTCAGAGTCGTCAATTGGCTTAAACAAGCTTATGATCATGAAGAAAACCAAACCAATGGTACAAAAGCTTAGCAAACCGTCGATATAGCCAATAATCTTTAATTTTTTGGTGGAAATCTTTGGCTGTTTAGCTTTCTTTGCCATTTTTTCTGTTATTTAGGAAATATTTCCCGAATAACTAAAACGTTTACTATAATATTCAAGGTCCCAATTTCCTAACTTATTTTTTCAAAAAATATTTTCTAAGTTAATTATTTTTTAGAGAGCGACACTAAAACTGTAATGTCATCTACTTGTCTCCTTTGGCTCGAATGATGGCCGTTCTCTGCAAAAAAATGGTTCTAAGAAAGCCAGCTCATTTTTGAGATTTTAGATCAACAAGCAATGTGAGATGCTTTCTAGATGACATACTAAAACATGCTAATAGTTTTTAAACGAAGGCGTGTGAAAAAAACATAGTTTCATCCTATTATGCATCCTCATTTTTTCTCTTTGTTAGAGATATACAAGTGACAAGCGTGAGAGAAAAGCAGGAAGGCATGAAAACCATACAAGGTATATTTGTTATGCATGCTTTTAGGCTAAACCATCCAGGAAAGTCCTTCCAGCCATAATCTTTCACCTTCCAATCATCACCTCACTTTGTAAGCATTAGCATTTTGGCATGTTTGCGATAGTGAAAGTGACAAGTGATTTTTTTGCAAAGTAGATAGGTATATTTATGTGTGATCTCGATAGTTACATTATAAAACCGACGCGTGTTGCTTGAGCGAGAAAAAAAATCTTTCGGAAAACCCGAAATCTTTCGAGGATCCAATATTTTTGTAATAAATCCAGGATTTTGTTAGATGACAAGTACATTTGACCAAAAAAATAGTTTTTATGAAATATAAGAGATTGTGTTACAAGAGATATATTGATACATTGAAACATGTTGCATAAATATACATACTTAACAAGCTACTGTACATTTCTATATACATAGATTATAAAGCACAAAATATTTTGCTTAAAAATACACAGTACGGTTTACATAATCATAATATTGAACACATAAAATGGAAAAATTAACACGTACAGATATATATAATGTATAAGTATTTATAATATATTTATTGGCAGTGGATAGAAAAAAATTGTACATATAATATAAATTGACACATGGGGATTTATAATTTCAAAAAATCAGTAGTATTATATTTTGTCTCAGAATATATATTTTTAGGCCACACAGCCTTGTGAACTTGCACACTGACATTGCGGAATCATCGCCAAGTTTGAACCTCGATAAGGAGCTAAATTAATTACAGGATTTTGCCACTTATCTCGAAAACTTGTTGTCATAAACTTTCTCCCTTCAAGCCAATCTTTATACTGTGCATTACTTCCATTTCTCCCTCTTCCATCTGTACTTTGTTGATAATCTTGATCTTGATATCTTTGCTGCACTTGTCCACATCTTTGTCTTAGTGTTTCTAGATCAAGTACTCGAGTGTCGCCACTTTCTCCTGAAATATTTTTTCTTTCTTTCCAAATCACTAGTGCAAATGTCAGCCGAACAACCAAACAAAATAGGAAGAGGATAAGAGATGTTGTCATTACAAGATTTGAGGAATGTTCAAGAGGTTCCACCCAAGCAGCTATGATGTACCACACGCAAATTCCAAGAATAAATGAACTGGCAAGGATCCCGTGTAAAGCAAACGCGACCATATTTGTTTTCTCGGTTTTGTCAACGGCCTATAATAATAAACAGGTAAGTATTATAATAAGTTGTCCTAAATTTATAAGACAAATAGTTGCATTTATAAATCGAATAGTCGAATTTATAGTTCGAATAGTCAAATTTATGGTTCGACTAGTCAAATTTATAGTTCAAACAGTCAAATTTAAAATAACAGTTTTACCTCGAGTGATGCAGCTTTGATTAAAACCATCGATGACAGTATTCCAAGTAAACCGAATACGACCAGTAAAGCCAAAAACGAGAAAAAGACAAAAGGTGTGGTAATTTTTAACTGTGGTTGTTTCCCCATAGGTCCACCCGGTTTGTCAACTCCAGGACCACCGCCCACACTTTTATGTCCATAATATAAAGTAGATGAACTTGACCCATCATCAATATTATTGGGATGACCATTGCTGTACGGTGATATAGGAATAATTATAGTGAAAACTACAAACGTCACTAGAGACACTACAAGAATTAGATCCAAACTTCCAATAAACTTTAACTTTGCTGACGAAGGGTCTTCTATGTGGTCGTTAGACATTTTGTTGATTTTAATCATTTGAACACTTTTTCGAATCGGTGATATTTAACAAAAAATTTAAGCAGTGATTTTTGATAGTGAACAGATGACGTGGGCTTCCTATGTTAAAATGCGTAGTGGGAAAAGCATAGGTATATATTTGTATGATAGCTTTCACTAGGAGCATTCGGTTTAAAAAACATAACAAACTCACGAGTACCCGACGAAGAGTTCCGGGAAATTCACCCGAAAAAAAGATCCCTACCCATCAACACCACTACCCTGCCAAAGACACTAATGTAGTGCTAGAGTACCCTGTTGTTTTTTTTGCTTTGCTTTCTCCACATTTCTGGTCCATCCAGCACAGCAGCCTAGATTCAGTACTGCATCTGTTGCAAGGGCAAGTGAATCTTCAATATATTGTATGCACTACTGACATACATACCTATATATTGGTCTTACCATTTTTTTCATATAAAATCTAGGTCAATTTTTTCTCAACTTGTTGCTCATAAACTAGTACGTTATATAGCAATATTTTCGGCTTTTATCTCTCGATTGGTTAAAAATGAATTTAAAATTGTAATATTGATTTATTTATCCTTTTTATTTTGCCATTCAATCAATAAACTAGTTTTCCATTAAAACCTAATGGGCGCATATTTTATTTACGTATGGAAGTTTACAACTATTTACAGAAATATATACACTGATATACATACAAGCTCTATAAGTAGTATTTCTAATTATTGCATTAGATTTAGCAACTAGTATACATAAGTTTTTGTAATAACACTTAAATATTTAGATTCTAGGCAATATTTGAAAAGGAGCTAAAATCATGGCTGGAATGTAATTTATGGGTAATATTTGTTCAATTTAGTCACTACCCGATAGAACAGTATCCACTGAAATCATAACAATAGTATCAAACATTCTTGTTTTAGAATCATCCCCGCGCAAAAATAATTGGCACAAGCCTTAGAGGTTCTGCACGGCGCATATCGTATTCATACATGTAGTGCACGGGACAGTCCAATAAGAACTTGTTCGAAAATACTAGCTTTTTGTTGATTTTTATCTTTTGGAGAGTGTTCCAAGGAAACTTGGTTTTTTATGTTGAGTAGCAGATTGATATGGTCGTGTATTCATATTTTGTTTCCAACGAGACTGTAATTAATTCCATGACATATGGAGCCGGGTGCACTGATGACTATTGTGAAAAATAGACAGTCAGATGATACTATGATTGGGTGAAAGATTCACTCGTAAAATATTTCGTAGAAGGTTGCTATAAAAAATGTAAATGGCCTAAAAGAAGGATAAAATTATTCTGGCAAAAATGAAAGTTGTCACTTAGGTTAGCTACCATAATGGTGAATAGTAAGCTCGATAAAATATTCGTATTTTTGCTATTGGATGAGTCAACTTATTTATCAATTCCAAAAATGAATTAAAAGCATACCAAAGAACAAGTTATATTTTTATGTACGAAGGATGACAAAAAATGTAATTTGCTATATGTTCTACCATTCGCTGTTAGCCTATAATCAATATTAAAAATAGTATGTATTTTTATGCTAGTATTTTAAAACTATTATTATTACGGTCTCTTTTATTCAGGCTCAATAGGATTCATGGAACAAAAAAAGCTGCCTGCATATAAGCAGTTCCACAGTAGCCACTGTCAATGCATATTTGCTTATGTAACACAAAAACGGGAGAACATAACATTGATGACTTTTCACCACTTTATTCGTAATATTTACTTAGATACACTTACAATTACAATACTAATGCTTATTTTAGGTACACAAATGTGCTTCTAGTGCCTTATCCGAAAAGCCAGGATTAAAATATTTAAAATACACATATACATACATAACCTAATATTCTGAGAGAATAGTTTTAAACCTTCATTATGCCCTTCTTGCCTTCCCTCTGGGATCATACCAATCTGAAATTTCTGTTGGATCTATTAATTTATCTAGATAGGGTTTCCATTCGTTTTTGTTTACACCAAACACCTTCATTGCTGCTCTTGTTGGTGGACTCATAATGGGACGAATTAGATTAAGAATTACTTCGAATGACTCCGGTGCTGAAAAATCAACAAAAGTATTTTATGTTTATAGTTGGATTTTTAGTTATAATATAATGCGTAATAAGTTTAAATCTTTACTATTTATGAGCAATGTTCGGAATATAGAGTTTGGCCAGATTTTTTCATAATAGCTTGTGTATCCCAAGTATAATGGTAAACCTATAAGATAGAAACAGTAAAGTAACTGCTTGACTAAATTTGTTCATAAAAATTGTCAAATAAATAGTTAGTTTGACTGATTTACAAGTGGGACAAGCTTGATTGATTAAATTAAATCCGTCCATATTTAATAACAGTATCCACTGAGTATTGTTTCCTCCTTGTGCTTGCAACTGACGAAGTTTTGTGGTTGCTCTCTCAATGCCCCTGAGGCAGTAGTGAGTAAGATGTTTAATTTTTCCTGACACGGCTACAGCTCGAACATTCCAATCGCCGAAAAAGCCTTCCACAACTTAATAGTTATAATAAATCACCATCTCTTAATTAAGATCCCAATAAATTGTGTTTGAATATTTTTGCAAAGAAAGACACATACTTGGTCTTCCCTTCCGATCATATCCATCAGTATACAAGGGATACTCTCCTTTCTTCTCAAAATCAGCAAAAAACTCTGGATCTTCCCATTCACTTACTTTTACTTCTTTTCTCCATTTTAAAGCCTATCAATTCATAAAAATAATTCATAGCAATATGAAACAAATATTAGGAGCTACTTTAACTACACGGTATCATGGCAACAACTTACTTCAGTTAACATATCCATTGATCTTCGGACGTTGAAATTGTTAACTTAAGAATAAAACATAACAAGTCATTTTTCCCCTTTGACCATAAATCTAATGAGTACTTTTACTTACACTGCAGCCATTTTACCAAGAAAATGTCTTCCTTCATATAATCCTCTGGAACTATCGGTATCGCAAGCTTCCTAAACTGCATTTGAAAAATCGGTAAATTTTATTGAATAAATCCAGCACAATCAGCATAATTTTTCGTCAAAAATGTTACCTTTTCTAGTGCGGTAGCTTGAGATGACTTTAAATTTGATAGCTCTGTAAAAGTCGAATTATTATCACCAAACGTTATAAGAGGGAGTAATCCCAAAAATAAGATCACTGCCAAAGTATTCATGATTCAAAGTATTTTTAAGTACACATTTATAAACTGAACAGTAAGTACATCAGGCGTTCACTTCAATAAACAAATTCATACTGAACTGGAAAACAGCTTTGCCAAATAATCATAAAAAACTAGGTATGAGTTTCTATATCTACCTAAAAATCATGTAATTGTCCAATGTTATTTGTTTGTTTGTTCCCAAATGTGGTTACTTTGTTGTTCGCATTGCAAGTTATCCTGAACTAAGATCAGATGTCTGTAAAAATACGCTATCTTATGACGTTTGTTTTCGTCAAATGGACAAAGTCCACTATGTCAAAAAAAAGCAGGACCAGAAAAAGTGTTTCAGTCATTATGGCACAATAACTCGTTTTATCAATAATATTTCGGATTGAATGACGTGAATTACAATAACAACAGAAAGCGGTCAAGAAACTGGACTTGTTTCTGTCAATTATAGTATTGTGCTGTTGTTCAGTGCTGCGTTTTCTTGTTTATCCATGTAACTTTGAATTTACATAATATTGTTGATAACTTTTATTTTTTATGAACAAAACAAGCTTGTGGTAATCCAGGTGGACTTGGTGTAGTTTAGATATTGATTTAATGTTTTAGCAAAGCCAAAAACAAATGAATTGGTTTGACTTCATGAAATTTTCCTTTAAAACAGGTTTTTCACATGTAAACGGTAAAACTGAGACTTCATTTCCAGAATATTTTCACGTGGCTGATTATCTAGTTATTGTATTGTGTTTGCGTCTATCTGGTTTTTCTAAATGGTCACTTTTGGTACCGAAAACACTAGCTTTATTCGTTAAATTACATTTGTGGTTTCGAGATAAAATATTAGACGTAGATATTTTTTACATTAAAAGCAAAGGACTTAAACTATTTGTTCTTTTAAAATATTTTTTAATATTTTGTGTAGATGTAATAGTAGTTACTCAACTATGATGATTATAATAAGCATATGTAAATATTTTTAAAAACCTTGCTATAAATTTAATTAGGTATGTATGTTTGTATTTTCTTTATTGCTTTATGTAATTATAAACTAATTAATTATTGTAACTACTAGTCATAAGCACCGTATCTACTGTATTCATCACAATAGTATCGAAAACTCTTGTCTTCGTATCCCCACTCACATACCCCAAAGCATTAGCATAGAACGCCACAACATGAAACGATCTTAGAATCCTCTTATTCAGCCATCTACTTCCACGACAACACTGGTCAATTCTATACTTCCAACTTTCTATCATTGACAAACTCTTCTTCGCAGAGTATGCCGCAGACGGAAGTGCAATAGCAATGATAAGAATACTAAACACTGCCATAAGAGGATTTAGAAAGTAGAGAAATGGGCTCAATATTTTCCACCCAACAAACGTTCCAGTCAGCGAAATTATTGCAATGAACATCCCCCCTTCAATACAGACCATCAAAAGGAATCCCGTAGATTGCTCGCTTTTCACATGAACGCAATACAATATGGAGTATCTTTCCATCGCAAGTGAAACATCATATGTTGCAATTTTCTCAATACTTTGTAGCAGACTGGTAGTGATTTTACCACATAATATAGCAGGTATAAATACAATTCGCAGGGATCGTACAGCCTCCATTGTACAGATAACTGCACCCACAGCAGGTAAGATTCGAAATTGTACATATAGCCAACTTGAATACTCGTCACATTGAAATATAGATTGAACTGTATATGAGAACGGATCCATTCTTGTTATAAGAGGACCAGGAATGTAACAAACTGGTAGCAATGCGAGAAGGCATACAGCGCAGACTAAAAATAGACCAAGTATATCGATATTTTTCCTGGTTGACTTTTGTCGCAGTTTTCTAAGTTCCGACTTAAGTTGGTCAATCAGACTAGTTTGTTTATTTGTTGAGATCGTTTCAACAAGATATTTGTCCCTTAGGTCAAATAGTTGGTTGACGTAGACTGCTATTTCATCGCTGTGATTCAGCAGACCGTAATTAATGCCAATGCAAAGTATTCCCGGAGCACTCACAACAATAGTAAAAAATAAGCTATCTGAGGTGACTGTGTTTGGGTGAAACAAACCTTTGTAGAATATTACGTAAAATGAGGAAATCGGCCAAAGGATTGCGGTTATTAAAAGCCAAGTAAAGTAAAAATATTTAAGTTGGTGGTGGGTAGGTTTGCCTTCAAATCGTTTAGTAGTACAATTGTAGTTTATGAGAAATCGAGAGTATAGTAAATTTTCACTTACGAGCTGATTTAACTCTAAAGCTTTCATAGAAATGGAGCTCATAATGAATAATAAAATATTGAATAAAAGTAAATGTAGATTTTGACCAAGATGAAAATAAAATAGTGGGACAGATCTAATAGAATAACAAGTATAAGGAAACGCGCTGTTAACCAAGGTGTGGCTGTAATAAATAGCGATGTTCAGAAAAAATTAAATCAAGAAGTACTGACTGTGTTCAATTTCAGATAGGCCAATTTTGGAGTTGCAACTAGGATGGAGAATTCCGGTTGAGGAGATAGTGGATGTAAAGTATTTTTTTCTGGTTTAGGCTAGCTTGGCTCAAAATCTTACACGTGGAGAAATGACATTTTTTAAATAAATTATTTAAATATAGTAGTCTTGGGAAATAGGATTTACATGGAATAATTTAAAGTAAAATAAAATGGTTAAGTGAAAATTTATTATTCATATGTATTCTTGTAACCAAGCCGTTGGTCACATCATAATGTTAAATGCTTTTTAATTCGATTGCAAGTCCCAGACATACATATACTGGGGTACATTCTCATGTCTTCATGTTGCAGTAAAATAGAATAACATAAGAAATTATATTGAAATTTATTACATTAAAGAAAAAGACTTAACATCACTTTTTAGTGTAGTTCTCATATGTTCTTCTAAATATAACGATACTCTAAATCTTGTAATATAATAATGCAATTTGTGAAATTTAATGACTCTTTGTCCTCTAGACTATTCGTAGTGATAGTGTGACGTAATGTCTGGATTTTACTATACTTTTTATATTAGACCGAATAATATACATACATAGTGAGCAATATAAGCAATTTTTCCGTTTACAAACTACTATTGTTTAATACAATCTTTTCTCACCATTTTTATCCTCACATTTTATAATATAATACTACATGTAAAGCTCTTCTGATGTGTCTGTCCTCCTCTAGCAGTTCTCAAATAAACACAGAATTCTCACTGTTCTCCCTTGAATGCACTTGTTTTTGATGCCATTTCTTAAATATCTTCATATTCATAAAAATACCTCAAATCGTCCTCATTTTAACCAACGTTCATAATTAGTAAAATACCGGTAAATTAACGGTAATATTAAATTAAGCTACAGTAAACGAAAAACCTATATTAAAATCAAAGTAATTATTTATTAAAAAGGCTTTATAAAACAGCAAAAATAATTTTGGTTAACCATTATTTTAAATCACTATTTAAACAGAAGCACATAATTTTAAGTTAGTTCGTCTCTTTCCCTTTCGTAAATGAGGTTTCCAAGAAATTCAAGTGTTGATTAAATTGCAAGGTTTTTTCCCAAAATGGGCTAGTAAGGTCAAAAACAACTTTTAATATTTCTGAAGCTACCAAATAGAATCCATTTTATAAAATTTAAAATGGAATATCTATGTTTTGTCATATATGTGTCCATCCACTTACTATTATTTTCTGATGACCAAAATCTGGAATGGGGTCAGGTTTTATAGTAATTGTACAACTAAAAGAAGAATGCACTGTTTTACAATTTGTAGCATTGTAAAAAATATGTAGGGTAAATTTGACTGATGTAAGAGAATAGGGGAAAACGGCGGATGGCGTTTCAGGTATGTGGAAATAAGTGTCAAAACTATTGCTGTCATTTAAGGAACCCTGGACAATTTCAAACTTTTTGAATTGCCAAATGCCACATCTCACAGGCAATTTTCGACAATTTTAAAATGCTTTTTCCCTTAAAAATACAAAAACTAAAAGTTTCATGACATCAAATTTCGTCTTATAGATTTATATCAAGTCACAAACAAAAAAAACTTTTTCAATGGCATAAAAGAAAAAGTTTTTAAGTTTGTATTGGCTTCGCAAGGTTTGAAATTTTAGATGCTACTCTCACCCTTATATATTAATCCTATAATTAATATAACCGCTGGTTATAAGCACTGTATCTATTGTAATTATAACAATAGTAGCGATAACTTTTGTCTTCGTTTGCCCATCCACATACCCCAGTCCACTAGCATATAACGCTACAACTTGAAGTGATCTTAGAATCCTCTTATTCAGTCGCCTACAACCATGTTGACACTCGTCAATTCTAAATTTCCAATTTTCTATCATCGACAAACTCTTCTTCGCAGAGTATGCTGCGGACGGCAGTGCAATAGCAATGATAACAATACAAAACACTGCCATTAGAGGATTTAGCCAGTAAAGACATGGGCTCAATATTTTCCAACGATCAAAGGTTCCAGTTAACGAAATTATTGCAATAAACATTCCAGATTCAAAACAAACCAATACAAGGAATCCCCAGGACGCATGCTTTTCACATGAACGCAATACAAGATAGAGTATCTTTTCATTACAAGTGAAACATCATATGTTGCGATTTTCTCAATACTTTGTAGTAGACTGGTAGTGATTTTACCACAAAGAATAGCTGTTATAACTATTATTCGACCGGATCGTACTGCCTTCATTATGCAGATAACTGCACCCATAGCAGGTACGATTCGAAATGGTACATATAACCAACTTGAATACTCGTCATATTGAAAAATAGATTGGATTGGATATGAGAACGGATCTACTCTTGTAATTAGAGGACCAGGAACATAGCAAATTGGCAGCAGTGCGAGAATG
>JAQFXM010001761.1:0-29330 GCA_034693345.1 Entomobrya multifasciata | reverse complement strand
CAACTATTTTTTAGGGTGGGCACGAATTTTCTTGCGTGGGCATGGCCCACGCAGTCCACTCTATTGTTGCGTGGGTGAGTTACGAACATGTATATACTAAGATGACATGATGGTTTTACAAGCGATAAATGTCAAACCTGAATAATTTGTCATTTATGCCAACGATGGGATGAGAAAGACAGTGTAAAATCCCACAAAAAGACCAAAATTGACGATAATTGAATATTATAAGGTGGCTTTAAGCTGAGAAGACGTAAGTGTAAGGCAAGCTTGACTTTTTTCTTCACATCCTGTCTTTCAAAACCCATCTCCATTTTCACCACGTCAATCACTTAACATTGTGTATGAAGAGTTTGGCAAAATGTGGTTTACATTTATCCTCCTTAAACAAAACGTTTAACTTTCCATTCTTCCTCATTCTGAAACAAATCTAGGGCAACTTTGGAAACCCCCATTTCTTACTCTGTTACTGGAAATCTGACGATGCACTCCTTGCCTTTTCCTTCATCAGGTCCTGTAGTTGCTCTCGCTCTTGGAATTCTGGATGGTTTTGGGTAAGCATATATAGGATGAAAAAATAACACTATTTCTTACCCAGCTTGTTTACTGCGGTAAGGTTTTTGTGCGTCATAAACATAATCATAATCAAATTATCCTCAGGAAAAAATAGCTTGACTTGACAATATTGTCATTTTGTCATTTTCTGTATCATTTTCTTAACTGCATACGTCACTTTTATTGTTTTTACATGAAAAAAATATAATAAATATACCAGACGGAAACGACATGGAGACATGACGGTAGCTGACGTGGGAGCGGATACTCATCGACTTGCTGAATCCCTTAAGTATGCAACCTGCTACAGAGCTCACGTTGCTGATCCACAATTTGCGAACACCTCTCAGGTAAGTTTGTTCACGTTAGAAAATAAATAAATAGCGGAAAAGTTTAGAATTGCAAATTTGCAATAGTTTTCCCGATTCCCAATTGCAATAGTTGCTATAGCAAAATCCCAGACTAATTGAAAGTCTTTGTATAGAATACAATGATCCGAAATAGTTTCGGAAATTCTAGGTAATTAATTAACACGTTTGCATAACCATTGTCCTAAAAACTTACTCCTAGAAGAGTTAATTAGCGAGTAATTTACCATTCTCATTTCACCCCAAATTTCCATATTCTGAGAAATTCCAACACTTGACTTATTGTCATTCCTAAGACAGACATCAATTATGTGTCAGTCAGGATGTTGTGAACAAGAAACATTTGCATTATCTGCCAATTTCATTACTTAATTCATGTGAAAACGGAAAGAAGAAATGATGCAAAACGTATTAATTAATCTCATTAATTGAAAATGTACATTGATTACTTCTCTGTATACTGCTCTTTATTAAAGAGTACACTAATAATAATAACAATTACAATTGTGCTGATTAGAGACTCAACTCCTGTCTACTAAACTGTTTTTAGTAGAGCTTTCACCTGACACACGTAGTATTTTATTTTATTTGGAACACAAACTGATGATATATTATGATAATTGTTTTCATGTTATTGTGAAAGTAGTATGGAAGGCCAAACAACAAGCACAACTCATTATCATATTATTAATATTACCGTCATTGGTATATATTGTGTTTCATTCCACCTGAAGGACTGCTGCTTTATATATATGTAGAGTATGTCATGAAGCACAAAAACGTGTCAAATCACGCAATAATATATGCAATTTGAAGATGAAGGCGAGGAGAAAATGAAGAGTTTCCTTCCAATGACGAAACTATAATTTCCATCAGTACAATTATTGTGGTTAAAGCACAGTATATGTATATGTAGCCCACAGTAAAAAGCAATTGGCCCCTCTTCCAGTCTAAAGGGCAAGTAGGTATCAATTTGATCAAGTTTCCTGGAAAAGATACTTGTTCATTTTGACTTGTATAGATAGATGTTTGATTATCCTATTCCTGAACTAATATGTAATTCTACTGTTTTCTCTACTTGATACAAAGAAATAGTTATAAGACGCTAAATTTGTTTTGTAAGTGACCCAAGCTTAGTAAAAAGATACTTTGACTTTTCTTTGTGACTAAACGTTTCTACAAATTTTAATTAAATTCGGAGAAACTTTCTTATAGCTTTTGGAATTTATCTATTCTCCTTTTGTCCTTCATTTCTCTCCACTATCGTTGATGCCGCCGACGATGCTGCTACATGTCAAGTCAAGCCAAGTCAGGCTTGCATGGACATACGATATACGAGAACTCAGTGAAGTAAAAGTATCATCTCTGCTTGAATGACTGGAGAATGTCTAGTTTAGCATAAAAGTAGTAAAAGTACTAGATGGATGGTACACATGTAAAATTATCAAGCCAAGTTTAGTAGGAGAAATAATAATGGAGGAAAGCTAAAAGTAGTCACAATTCGCACATTGGGATTGCCACAATATAAAAACAGAAGCTCAAGCGACATGACATGTTCCTTATGCAAAATGAATGAAATGACATAATAACACTTACCAAAACACTATAAAGGAAAGAAAGAATCCATATTGAATTGCATTGGTATGGTGGATCGGATGGGCGAATATTGTAGAATGTTGGGATATGTAGTATGTAGTATACCAGTGGGTATTAAATGTACCTATGTATGAAAGTTGTATGTATTATATGTATAGGCATTTTTCTTTCTCTCTTTTTCCCCATGGCGTGCAGATAGAAAGTCAGCTTTTGTCAGAGGCGTTTGCAACACAGCTTCGAGACCAAATGGAGGAGTTCAAAACCTTTGAAGATCCTCGTCAATATGGAGCAGAATTCTCCCTCTCATCTCCTGACGCTGGAACAGCTCATATTTCCATAATTGGACCTGATGGAGACGCTGTTGCTCTTACGAGTACTATTAATCTAGGGTAAGTACAAACAGTACAAACGGTGCACCTTTGACGAAGTGATGGAGAAAATAAGAGGACCATCTCATCCGTACTTGTTTTCTCCTTTTGTTTTCGAGAAATTATTCGACGGCTCTCATCAAAATAAAATGCCATGACAAAGAGGACTAACAATGAGAATTTTAAACTCATTTTCACTTTATGGACCTTACAGATTTGGAGCAGGATTTATGGGAGATGCCACAGGGATAATTTACAACAATCAGATAAACGACTTTTCGTTTGGTTCAGAAACGGACAAGTTTGGGTTGCCGGTAAATCCTAATAACAGGATTGCAGCGGGCAAGAGGCCAGCGTCATCCATGTGCCCACTTGTTTTCCTCAATCAGAGAAATGAGCCTGTTTTTGCTACCGGAGGCGCGGGTGGTATTAAGATTCTTCCTTCAGTTATTTCGGTACTTTCATCTTGATTCTAGCAGTACCTATTATATGCTCAGTCTTTAATAGGCTTGACTTAATTTATGACAAAATATATTATGATGTTTTAATGTATAGACTTCTTGGAAAGCTCTTTACCGCTACATGGATATCAAGCAGGCTATTGATTATCCGAGAATCGCTCCAGACTTTTACAACTCTCACTTGAACTACGAGTATGGTCTTCCCAAGTCCATTGTAGAGGAACTCAAGCGACGTGGCCATGTCATGAATCGTATCAGCGATACAGCGGAGAATCCAGAGGAATACATCGGCAGTATAAACGCGGTATGTCGAACAAAGCAAACGGGAATCATTTTGGCGAATGCAGATCACCGCAGAAATGGAACAAGTGCGGGATTTTAAATGTTTCTACTGTTTTTAATTAGCCACATTGTTAATGATTCTTGTTAGTTAATAATGATAAGGTAAGAAAAAGTGATATTCTTTACTGTAAACATATTGTAATTTGTATGTAATTGACATTTCTAAAAACACATTCATTTTTAACCAATTATATTATCCGTTTCAAGGTCCAGTTCTTGTTTGTTATAACTTGAGTTAATTTAAGTATTATTAAATTGCTATTACTACGCATGATATTCATTGTTTTAATGTCGGTTTTAGAAAATGCAATACAATTTTAATGATTTATGCTCAATGAAGAAAAATAAACGAACTCAACATATTTGACCGAGTATACAAATATTAACTTGAAATATAAAACGTATGTTTATTTTTTTAGTAAATTAAAAAACTATTCATAATGGGTAATCATCTATATTCAATAAAAAATACTTCACATCATATTCCTGCCACAGTTCCCACTTTTCTGAAATCCGAATTGGCGTGAATTGTTCCATTTGCAGAGATAGCAATCCCTTGAATTACTGATGTACCCAATGCAAAGCTCTCAGTATCATGTCCAAAGCTTTTCAACCCATTGATAATGCTCTATGACAAGGACAAATCCGATAAGAAAACGTTTTTTACAAACACATTTTTGATTCCATGCTTTCTAATTTTTGAAAATGGTCAAAAAAAATTGTACCTGATCAAAGCCTTCTTCGTACTGCACTTGCATTGGGTAAAGTTGATGATGTATTCTTCTCGCATCTATTGCTTGCTTTATTGTTTGTCCATACCAAAGATTTCGAATGGCAACCTAACAGTAATAATAATCATAATGGTGACACGGTGAGTAGCAGAATAAATAACAGACAAAAACCTCGCAAGGTTTTTTTTCTAAGAAATGTCGATGGTAGATAGTAAATAGCAACGTCAGAAAATTTACACGTTGTATGTACTTATGTGCATAGTGCATACCAGACTGGTATTACCAATATCGAATTATAGCCTTATGTATGACAGCATATTATGACTATTATTATGCTTCGACGTTACATATAAAATGCCTGTTAAATATTTAGACATACCGAAGCGACAGCAGTAGTTATTTTCGTTCCTCCAGAACCTCCAACGACTAGACGTACTTTTCCTTGGTCGTCAGTAAAAATGGCTGGTGTCATGCTACTAACCGGCCGTTTATCTTTTAAAAAACATCACATAAGTTTTGTAGAGAAGGTTAATGATCTCTTTGTATTATTCTGTTTACATATCATGTTTTATGCATTCAAAGAGAGCGACATACGAGGCTCAATAAAGTTGTTTTTCGAAGGCGGCACTCCAAACTGGTTAGTAATGTTTGGAGAAGCAAAGTCGTCCATTTGATCGTTGTAAATGATTCCCGTTTGCCGGGAGCGAACCATAGATCCAAAACTAATAATAACATATTGATCATAATAATGAAACAGTGCAGCTTTCACTTTTACGTAAAAAAGTTTCCTCACATAATCACAAAATTCTTACTAAAGATTGACTGTTGATGTAAACGCAATGGCATCCCCATTTGGGGCAATAATGTTCAAATGTGCAGTGCCGTGATCTTCAGGCTGGTAAAACTCTGCTCCATAGTATTCGTACGTATTGTTTGTACTATTATCATGGACCAACTTTAGAATTTCGTTTATGTAGTCAGTCGAAGTCAAATTGGAACAGAGCTATGGTCAAACAATTCCTCTCATGAGAGCATACTATTAAAAATTTCATATTTGGAAGGCTAAAAAGGTTTGTATTTTCTTACCTCTTCTACCTCTTTCCTCACTTCTTCCTCGGAAGATTGTGGATCTCCTAATAAAGTTCTTTTGGCGTATGCATGCTTGTAGATTTCCACAAGCCGCTGATAATTTACAAGGGATTCTTCTCTCATGGTATAGTTACTCAAAGCTTTCATCATAAATCCAAGAAGAATTCCACTTCCTGGTGGAGGTATGGAATGTACTTTGAATCCTCCATCCATGTCCATTTCAATAGGGGCATCCCAACTAACATTGTAGTCCAGCATATCTTGCTCCTCTAGAATTCCTCCTTCATAACGAATATCTTGGATGAATTTTTTCATTAAATCAGAGTTCCTATAGAGAAGATCTCCTTCATCCCTATCTCCAGCTTTAGCAATTTCCTCTAACGTAGCCGCCAGAGTAGGTCTTCTGATTGTGTCACCCACTTTGAATACATCATGCGTTACGTTACTCACAAACACTTCACTCATCGCTGGCAACGCACGAATCATGTTGCTATTTTGACGCAACGCATTCGCTGCATGGGCTGTCAGGTTAAACCCTTCTTTAGCTAGTTTAATGGTAGGAGCAAAAAGTTCCGACCATGGCAGATTTCCTCCATACTTCTTGTATAACGACCAGTAGCCTTTCAACTCCCCAGGGACTGCAACTGCTAGTGGACCTCGCGAGGATGTATCCGGGTCGCCTTTGAACATGTCCTCTGTTGCTTTAGCTGGTGCCCTTTCTCGGGCATTTAATGTCTATATGAACGACAAGGTATAAATAAGTAACAACAGATAATTATGTATAGTTTTAAATATGACAGTTTTTAATTTTAAAAACTGACCGTTGCTGTTTTCGACGCAGCGTCATAATAAACTAGTAAAAACCCTCCGCCTAAACCCATGCTTTGGGACTGAATGACCCCAACACACAAAGCTGTCGCTATCGCAGCGTCAGCCACAGTGCCATTCCTTTTCAATATATCTCTACAAATTAAAAATTACATTTAAATGCAATTTTTAACTATGCACACTTTATACTCGTGTAAAATAAGACCCGTTTAGGAGAAATGAAAATTTGGTTGCCGTACACCCCAATATCGGAGCAGTAAGGTGCATCTGTTGCCACAGCAGCATGTTGATATATTCCAACTTCGGAATGTGATGGGGGAACATAATACTCATCTTCTGGCGAGTCACTCCAGTCCACTACTTGCCATACAATAATACCCGTAACTAACACTATCAGTGCTACTGTTCCCAAGCTGGCTGCAAGGATGATTTTACGCCGACTTTCGGTGTTGCCAAAGTTATATAAAAATTAATGAAAAATTTTAAATCAAGTTAGATCACATTTCAACTAATAATAACTGTCAGAATAATCAAAATAAGACAATTTTTACTTCATTTTAATTTTTTTTTCTTAAAAATTTTGCATTAAAATTGAGGTTTTTAGGATCCAAACCAACCGTGACAATTATCCGTTTTCTTTCTGTTTGTGCAAAATAATAACAAGCAAGGTCGTTTATTCTGTCGTGGTTGTCGGGAATGTACTGACTGACCAGAGCAATACAACATTTTGCCCAGTTTGGCATGAAATGTGTGATTAGTTTATTATCGCTTTGTCACTTGATTCAAACATTTATAATGCTTTTATATGCATGTATGCAATGTCTGTATGAATTAAATTACATGAAAAAACCATGTTAATTTAAACGTATGTAATCATTTGTACATATGTAGCATGTCTAAATAATATTCGCATAATGATCACTTGTAGTAATATAATGGATGGAGAGAAATGTACAAAATGTTACAGGTAAAAATAACATGTGCATCTACAATATTTACAAATCATGTACTATCCATCATATTTTTAGCTGGATAATGAAAATATAATTATGAATGGAAAAGAACACTACTCCTCCGAGTGTTTTTACTGTTTCACAATATTACGCGAAATTTTTAACTTTTCATGATTTAAAATACCTGCTTGTATAATGATCATATCATGATCCCGATAATTTCCAATACTGAGTGCACCATAGAAATAAATTATTTGTAAATCTTCACATCATGCATTTGAGCTTCTTGACTGATGAATGGCTGGAAAGTGATAACCCTTTCGGTACACAGAAAATGCATTATTAATGAGAATTCCCCAGAGCTTGATTCATTGTCTGGTTACATTTCGTACACTGACATATTATCAATACGACATAATTTGTAATATATTATGCAACTGCATTGTTCTCCTTACTGACCACTACATCATGATCAGTCACACAATCAGCTTTAATATCAATGTAATATCCTCATCATAATACGTTCTTGATTTTTCATCAGATTCAATTGGAAAGTTCCGAGTATTGTTTAAATAAGCTTTTAATATTAAGTGGAAATAGTCGGTAATTCTTTTGCAAGTTGCCGAAAAAGGAAGACACTTACATGGTTCTTTTGTTCAGAAATAATAGCTTTGTTCTGTTTTTCATTTTGGTTTGTTGTCGGCCATCAAATTGACTTTATCGGAAAAACGGAAAATACAAACGTTCATTTTTATGATTGACAAAATCAGAAGTTGATGATCGACATGTGTTGCAGTAGTCAGTATAAGTACAGTACAGTAAGTACAGTGTACAGGTGACGCATGCATGACAAACATCTAATTAATGCATAACCTAAACTCTCAAATGATAAGTTAAAATGATAAAAAACGTGCGTACGTTCAATGTCAACAGCCAGGGGTTATATAAGTTTACATAACAATTTGATAGGTACATAAGTGATTATCGGTAATTTTTTTACAATCAATTTAGTAGACAATCACATTGCACGTGTAAATTATTGAGCATGTGATCAATTCATTGGAATGTTTCTTTTTTTCAATATAATCTTGAATATCCCCTTAAAGTTTACTTTTACCGTGTTGTTTTAGCAACGGTGTTAAGAAACTCGCTGATTGTCCCTTCCTTTTTTGCTTCACAGGTCAACCGACAAGCCCATTTGATATGATTACATTAGCTTTGCTCTTTTTACATTTCTCTCTTGCCATACAACTATTTGAGTATAGAATATATAGACGTTTGCCTAACTTTAACTTTGTTCACGTTCTTATCTTACAAAAGCAGGCTTCTTTCTCTGTCTCCTCCTTGAAGCCAAGCAATGTACACATTTTGTTCGGAGATTCTTCTAATAAACAGCTTCTTTTACTTTCCTCCACAAAAAAATGCTCTATAAAGTTGACCATGTGTGCACACTACCCACTTTAACCTGCTGCTGCCGGCTACAGTAATGGGTCATTTAAAATCATTGGAAATTCTTATTTGCAATCTGCTCCCTGTGGAACTTGGGACTTTTATTTTATTTTCCTTCGATGGCAGCATGCATGCTAAGTTTACATAGAAAATCAGCATTCAACCAAAATCCTATATAGAACTGTACAATTCCTCATTCCAACTGTTAAAATAGTCAACCACTGGTCAATTTTGTCCTGAAAAATGTGTACATATATGGAATAGAGCATACATAAAACTCTTAATGATTTTTTCCAAGAGGTACATTCTTTCTACTGCCGTGTGTCGTTACTCTTACATTTATGTATTTATCAACTATCAAGCAGCGAGAAAAAGTAAGCCAAGTCACAAGGCAGTGAAAGACAGACGTCAAGTAATCCTCGCCAAAGTAATAGACAGTTCACCTAACTGACACTGAAGCTTGTACGGGATAATACGTTCCCTATTTTGTTTTCTCTTGAACTGAAAAGCACATAATATTATTATTATCCCTTTTTTCTTCTACTGCTCTTCTTGTTGTCTCCACAACAGTTTTCAGGATGATCCGATCACACTACTATTTACTTGGTTTTTATATAAGCCAAACAAAATACTTGAACAGGCCAAGCGGAAGTCATCACAGTCTTCTCAGACTAGACCGTCATGCCACCAGCAAAACAACAAGGTTTTGTTGTAAAAGTGGAAAAAAACTAAATGACTTTTCAGTGTTTTCAGAGAAAAAAA
This sequence comes from Entomobrya multifasciata, assembly GCA_034693345.1. Classification (NCBI taxonomy): domain Eukaryota; kingdom Metazoa; phylum Arthropoda; class Collembola; order Entomobryomorpha; family Entomobryidae; genus Entomobrya; species Entomobrya multifasciata. Next base: position 19,828 of record JAQFXM010001761.1, on the reverse strand, counting down.
GGAAAGGAAGATGTTAAACGAAATTGAGATGGAAAGAGCCAGAAGAAAATAAAAGGGACAACAGTTGAGCTGTTTCACAAGCTATTCTTTAACATTCCTATTTATATCTACACAAAGTAGAAAGGGGGGAAGGGGGTAAGGCACACAATATTGGATACCTTTATCCAGATAATCCATAATAGTTAGCATTACATAGCTACTGTTGTTTGTGATGATCATGATGATGACGACGATGCGATGACGATCATCAACATTTTCCAGATCTCGGCACTCTGCTCTGGTTTGTTTAACTGACGACTCTGACGCCCAAGAAGGGGTCGGTATTAGTGGGGAAAGCAAACTAATAGAAATTTTCTAGCATTATTACTTTAAACCATTCACTTGATGTATGTACTATTAAAGTGTAAATGGCGATTTGGCAATATGATGTCTGGAGGTCTATTTACGGTTTGCGTTTTACAAAATGGTATTAAAATTGGATTGGATTATTACTATTTGTTTTACTATTACATTATTTGTTCAGGTCAGCAGACTATAAACCTCCAGCGTTGTAAAATATTGATAGGTATACACAATAACGTCATAAATTTTAAGTTGACCTGAGCAATAAGCAACTTCATTTATCACATCAGCAGCAGAAGCTGAAAAGTAGGGAATAATGGATGAAGTTAGATGTGGAGGAAATTTTTATTTACTACCGTCACCGTCACTGCTTATTTTTTTGGTATTTTTATGTAGGTGGTTTGCTCGTGCTCACAGTGAAGTTGTCGTAGGAGAAGGAAATCCTATAAATGTGAGGTAATATTTCAAGCTAGAATACCTTTCGTTACACAATTTGTTTTTTGCAACGTGCTTTTCAAAAAACAGACATAGACGTAGAAAGTCCTACTCATGTGCTCCATAATTGATAATATGTATGTGTGCAAAAAATGCATAACAACTTATACTTTCATATCTGCAAAAATAAATACACCTATTGAAATTTTATGGGGGAAGAAGTTTTCAAATTGAGGTGCAAGAACAATGCCCCGAAATATGTTTAATTTTTTTAACTGTTAAAACAAAGTAGTGTTTGAACACGAAAAAATTTAAAAGCTAATTGAATGACATGGACTATGTAATGTATCAATTTAATTTTTAGATGTTAATGAACTTTTTTATGCAATTAGGAAACGTAAGTTGCTGCAAAGGTGCTTAGTAAACATTTCATATCATAACGAAAAGGTTGCTAGTATTGAGCATCTATAAGTTTCCTCATAGAAGTTGAAGTTTAATCAAAGAATATATTTTAGTAAAATAAACGCGACAATCCACTAAAATACGGCAATAATGCTTAGCCCAGATAAATAACAATTTCATGAAAAACAAGGCGTTGAAATAATGAGGGAGGTCAGCGATGTTTTGCAGACGGTTTTATTTTTCATTTGATGTATGTAGGCGACTTGTCAAGAAGGTCTAAAAAGTTGACAAAGTGGCGAAAATGGGATTATTTTTTGTGAGAGTAAGACTGTTAATGATGGCATTAGCATTATTTTGATGGTCCAGATCGAATTACTTGAGAAGATTTGGAGAAAATGTCTCGTGTCAATGAGTATCCAAAAGTAAAAACAATCTTTTTTCAGATTATGGATCCAAGCAGAGTTACTAAACATTAAACGACATGTCATGACGGACATACTGTTTGCTAATCGTGATGCAAGTGGCCTATGTTATTCATTCTAACAGTTTGAATCGGAATTCATAATTGACTATGCAGAATTGCAGACACCGCATCGTAAGAGCTTATCGGCTACTGTTCACTGGTATGCTTTTAAATACAAGCCTGCTAGTCCATGGAATTGTGTGCATATTTTTTAAGTATTTCGAAAAGAAATTTTTAAGGAGATTTAATTAGCTTTCACCCATATCCTGAATCAAAACACCCTTGTGAAGTAAACAAGAAGAAGGCCAATCTTAGAAAACCTTGTGAGTAGCCCACTTTTTTTAGTCCATCTAGTTAACAGTCAAATTTGATCTAGTCCAGACTTCTTAGAACCACGACAATTATCTGGTTTCACTTATGGACAACTTGGACAGTTTTTGCTAACCCTGGAACTCCTCATCCACAACAACTCCATTTACATTATTACAATGTTTTTGAACCAGGGCGACAAGTTTTTTGGCTTGGAAGATAGGACAATTGAAACTTACCGTTACCACTCGCACACCAACAAAAAACATAAAATGTACAAACTCAAGCAACATTCAACCCATGACTTTTTATTGTACTGTTGCTCTACTTGTTCATCTCTTTCTTCTTTTTGCTTTCTCGGGGGAAAGGGAGAGATAAAAAGTAACAACTTTGTTTTTTCTCCATCTTCTTCATCTCTACACGGACGCAGTCAGTGCCAGTGTCATGTCATGCACTCTACTACATGAGTATGAGTGTTCATTTGGAAGATTGAAAACCCATTGTGTATTTTTTTACCATTTGCGGACCTTACCCCGATTTCTTTTGAGAGAAGTAAACCTTACAAAAAACATTCATTTTAATCCAGCAACCGGAAAAAGGCTCTTCGATTCTCTGTTATCGAGTGGGTTGGAAACAAGATATGTGCATTGTGAAATCATGAACAAAGATATGTATTACGTATGTATTTCAGTTTATTTATTTGTTATTGCACTCTCTGACGTAAAGTTGGGTTACATGATACAAACTGACACAAAAATTTGTTTAACGTGACGACTACAATGATGCATGACTTCCACGGGCAAAAGACTAGAAGAAAAAATGGTTAATGAATTTTGAACCTTATGAACTCGTGACATTTTACAACATACAACAGCATGCGTAATACTTTTTTTATTTTCAAACTTTGCAAACGACTATTACATATATAATTCATTTCTCACAAATACATGTATTTTTGTTTTTATATTATGGTTTATTTAACATCAAAATGTTATTTTTGTTTTAAAATATTTTCTCTATTTTCATATTAAGGTATACTATTGTGATAATAACACTTGTAATACGACAAGCATTACGTAAACGTGTGGTAGCACCATAGTTTTATGACATTTCATCGTAATTTTTTAAAGGTTTTTCATAATCGGAAGTTCAGGAATTATTTACAAGCAAAATACTGGCTTTTCTAAGTAACCTTTATAAGAAATCTCGTAAAAATGTGATACATCAAACATTTAGCGTAATACTTGCAACAATATAGTGTAATAAAATATGGGATCGAACAAAGTATGTCAATATTATTTATGTTTACAGAGATAAAAGTCTTATCCGATATTTATTTTTACAAAACTTTCAATTGATCAAAATACTATTCATGGAAAGAAAGCATATAAACTAGTGTATTTTTATAAAGCCAAATTTATTTTCTTCAAAAATATCTTTCATTATTATTAAGTGTATACTACTGCGTATCATTCCAAAGAAATGTAAACTTTTTAGAACTAATGAAGACTAAAAAAGCTTAGTTTATCTATAAATAAAAATAAAATTCTAGAATAGTTTTTGATATGATACCACTGATTAAACAAAATGAGAAATATATACACGCATTTAATGAGAAATTGGATAACTAACGAATAACGATGCATTTACTTTATAAATTCTACCTTGAATTGTAATTTAATTGTAAAACCATAGCGCTTATATTCTCCTTCGCCTCTGCATATAGTGTTCGCTCTGGTATATCACGACACATAAACTTTGTTTTGCATTTTGGGAGTTTCAGGGAAAAAGCACCACGAGCGCTAGTAACACCAAATCTTCAGCTGATCATAACATCATCCTATCAATAACCAGCCTGAATAACCAATTTACATTTTGTCTTTTTTAAGTGATGAATAATTTGAGTAATTAAATATTTTAGTGTATCTTTAGCAGTCCTTTCTTAAAGTAATCATCCATCAAGTTACTTGGGAAAATGGGAGGCTGCTTTGTTCCAAATTGTGATAGTGGACAACGAGGATCCCTTAATAACCATCTCTTTCGACCGTCGTCTTCCATTTTCCCTGAGTGGAAACGTATTTTGAATAAAATTAGAAGTGATACAGTGTTTAATTTTTGCAACAAAAATCACAGGGTCTGCAGTATCCATTTCGAAGAAAAATGGATCATAAAAGATTTTGTCCACAATGTCAATGGGACAACGGTAAGGATTCCACGCGACAGATGGAAACTAGATGAAAATGCTGTTCCAACAATTTTTCCTTCACTTCCAAAACACTTAAATGTAAGGAAACAAGTGCCACGTCGCCCACTCGTACGTATACAATGCATAACTACTGGACCACCTTCCAAGTTGAAAGTTGGAATGGAAACTCAAGTGCCTCTGCCCCCATCTCCTTTTAGTTTAGTGAAACAAATGTTTACCAACTGGATGACTACACATTTACCGAATAACTGGAAAATAGCCGAAACGGACGAGTCGATTAGTATTTACACCCTTGTGGAAGGCGATCAAAATTTGCAAATCAATCAAATAGTGGCGGTAATTATATTTTTAACGAACCGTATGCTATGTATTTTTAAAATACCAATTTATATTTAGCGAATGTCAAATTTATCTAACTACTATGCTTTCAACAGGCTCGCCATTGCAAGGGATTCCCAACATGGAGCTTCCTCATACGTGGGATTGATGTGTCACAACAAGTAGGGTTCAGTGGAAAACCAGAAGCTTTTGTAGATGCAATGTCAAGATTCAGTAATCTTCGTATTTGTGAAGGTGTAAAAGGTTTCCCCCTGGAGTTACGTTGCAAAAAAGGAAAACTACAGGATGGAATTTGGCGTTCCAACGACTGTGAAGCTATAGGAACTGTTCGGCTGTGCGTACCTTGTAAAAAGCTCCACGTCACATTGGGGAAGCAACTTTTGAAGTCATCCAAACCAAAAAAAATACGCAAATCGGTTCTTAGTAACGGAAAGTATTACAAAGCAAAAGCCAAGAAACTGTCCCTGGAATGCCGTACTTTGAGGAAGGATTTAATTCTCATCAAAAAATCCCTTCGAGAAATTGACATCGACCATATAAAAATGAAACTTCAAGAAATGGGCATTTCTTTAACAACTCAGTCCGCTATACTTCATGCTTTGCAGGCAGCACAAGTCAAGTCATCAAAAGGGATGAGGTAACAATAAATTGACGAACAGTGTTTATTCATAAATTTAACGATTTTGTATTCATTAAGAATATTTATTTATTGTAATTATCAAATACTTCCATTTTTCTCTAGGTACTCCTGCGATTGGCTCTTGGAATGTGTCCTGCTAAAAATGAAGTCACCAGCGTGTTATAAACACCTGAGAGAGAGCAAGTTACTTCCGCTTCCTCATCCAAGCACACTGTTAAAACTGATCTCTGGACAAAAATGTGAATTTGGATTCAACAAAACGTCCATAGCGGCTATTAAGACATATTTTTGTGGAAAGCAGCGGCGGGACTGTCAAGGAATTCTGATGTTTGACGAAGTCCAATTAAGAGAAACCTTGGAATACAACAGTTGCACTCACAAGTTTGACGGCTACGTCGATTTTGGTGAATTATCGGAAGATGTAATGGGATCTGAAGGATGCACCGCTCTAGCCAACCACGCCCTTGTATTAATGTACCGTCCATTCAACGACAATTGGGTAAGCTAAATGTGATTACCTTGATTGATAACATTTATTGATCAGTAAAGATGCATAATCTTGAATAAATTATAAATAATTTATAACAGGTTCAGCCAATTGCTGCTTTTGCGACCCGTAACGCTGCAAAGGGCAAAGATCTTCAGAAATTAGTTCTGAGTGCCATTTTAAAACTGGAGGACAATGGTGCACACGTGTTGGCAATCGTATGCGATGGTGCTAAACCGAATAGAGCATTTTGGAAATTATTTGGTGTAGGGAGATTCGGGAAAGAAGTCATAAATAAGGTTAAGTTATTATAATGATAAAATTTTTAAAGATATTTTATAATTTGAAAACTTTAATTGGATTTTTTATTCAGGTGCCTCATCCTTATGACGAAAGCAGAATGCTTTACTTTACTAGTGACGTGCCACATTTAGTCAAGTGTATGAGAAATCACATTATGAAGTATACGTTTGTAGACGTAAGATGCATCCAAATCCAAAGCATATAAATTCTAGAATTCTAGTTAAAATAAGTCCTTAAAGTTATTTTAATTTGTTTCAGTTCTTTGGAAAGGAGGTGGATTTTAATTACTACGAGAAGCTTCACATAGAGGATTCGAAGCGAATGTGTGGCCTGAGAAAATGTCCAAAACTTACAGCGTCTCACATTAAGCCAAACTGTTTTGAAAAAAATGGTGGTATCGCTAGCTACACAAGTAAGCAACCATAAATATGTAAAGTAAATTTAGCTTTAATGTGAGGAATTTAACTAAATTTTATTCGTTTTTTAGTTGTTCAGCCGCAGTGTGGCGACAGGCCTGCAGTTTTACCGTGAACTTGGAAATCCAGACTTTTTAGGTTCGGAAAATACTGAGCTGTTTACTGATTTTATGAATGTACTTTTCGATGCATTGAATGCCCGGTTTCCAAGCGAAGGAGTGACCCTAAACTGCAAGTACATGATGGTGAGCTATTAAGCGTTTACTTCAATTTACATTCTGAGGAGGTTTGTATATCTTTCCTAATTTAAAAGTAATTTCATTTTTCTTTATGAACCATTAGATCATGAAAAGCTTTTTGGAGAAACTGCGCGAGTACAATGAAACCTATAAGGAACGAAACATTCAAGTTGTAGGATTTGCCAGTAACGAGACGTTGTTGGGATTTGAGATCACGGTAGCCTCCACGGTGGAAATCGTTGAGTATCTCATTGGTGAACTTGGATATGGATATGTTTTGACAGGAAAAATTACGCAAGATTGTTTGGAGGTTGGATTATGTTCACAATATGTAGCAATACGTGATCCAGTAAATTAGTATTCTAAGTTAATGCCATTGTTTAAAACTTGTAGAGATTTTTTGGACTCATCAGAGCTGCCGGAGGAAGGGAGGATCATCCAACAGTCACCAATTTTGTCCAGTTGTTTCGGCTTTTGAGCCTATACACTCCAATAAAAAAGGTCTTGAGGGGTAACGTTCGGTCAGATGAACAGATGCGAGTCTTGGTAGATTTTAAGGATACCTTCCGCAGTGAAGCAAAAGAAAACATGAAATCGCGGAGTAATATGTCAAAAATTATCGAAGACACTATTGTTGAGAAATTGCTAGAAGATGAAGCTGCTAACAGTGAAAACATTTACGATTTGGAAGGCGATACTATTGGAATTTTCGATCGTAACATAGTTTATCATTTGTCCGGATTTTTATGTCATAAGGCGAAAAAAACAATTAAATGTGGCAAATGCGTGTCCAGTTTAATAGCAACTACCCCTCAAGTAGACTCAAGAGAGTCTACATTAACTGATATAATGGATTATGGAGGACTCATTCATCCAACAAAGGCGTTTTTCTACATGATTCTCACTGTGGAAAATTCTATTTTAAGTGCTATTTCTAAATTCAACAATACTGGTGACATAATGATTGAATGTATTCGTGCTATAAACTTTAATAGAAAGACTGACTTTAGTTGTATGGTCGACGGGCATTTAGAAATGGTGGTGATGGCTTTGGTGCCTTACTATATAACGATGAGGCTCCATTTTTTTGCACGATGCATGCGAAATAAAATGGGCCATGGCAAAGCTACACGAAATAAGAGAAAAGAATCTAAACTTTGTTCTTAAATAAAATAGACATTTTTACTATTGTCTGGAGAATTAAGAATTTCATTTTGTAATTTGCATACATTTTGATTATGTAAAGCATGCACAGCACTTTTACGCAGCTTATGCCGGAGAATGGAATGTGAAGATTTAGCGATCAGTAGCCACCTAGTGGTTGATCTCTAAAACTCCCTCTTATGGACACAGTTTATTTGTGCAGTCTCGACACTATTTTCTATATACTCGTTCTGGTAAAACTACTAGCTAACCATTAAATAACTATTTAAGTTACACTGACGTACACAAAGATGAGAGATCGAAATATCAGTCGAGTTGGTTCAAACTTTAACCTTAATTTGATCCTTAATCTTGATGATTATGATGATGATTTTCAATGTTCCAGAAGGTTTGTTAATTTGTAGATAAATACACACATATGTAATATATCGTTGTGTAATTATTAGATATGCGTTTTACTCAAATTGCGTTGGCTTTCAAAATAGTTTTATTTTTCATAAATTCAACAAACTTATGATATTTTGGGGGCATTGTGAATTGCGAAGCCCTTGGAATTCCCGTTAGACTTTGATTTTGGCAGAGCACCACATTAAGAAAGGACGCAAGTTTTTCTATTTCCCTCACAACAGTGAACATAACTCTGGTACAACATTACGTGACGTGTCACTTAAAACTCAACTGGATTATGTGAAGCCTTGAACTTAATATGTTTGTAATTGTATGCTTGTTAAGTAATGGTTACATATAAAGCATGCATGCCTTGATATTGATTCCTTTGTTTATATTGTCGGTATACTGAAACTCGGATGCAATTAAATATTAATGCATACTGTTGTGTGAGTTTTGAACGGGAATGTTTAAGATATATTAACCAAAAAAGATAATAAAAAACAAATATGTGTACTAAAGTAGCGCTGCCGTAAAATATCACTCGTTTTTTTAAATTGAAAAAAAAATGATCCAATATCTGTAAATGTCTAAACTTTGAGTATATCGATTATAGTTTTGTTATTATAATAATGATATTACAAAGTAAGCATTATGAATAGTATTTCGCATTTTTTAGGTACACAAATTACGTTTTATAATTAAAAGCGCTTCCAGGTTTAATACTTTAGTAGTTAACTTTATTGAATTCAAACAAGATTGAATACACTTAAAGTGATATTATTAATATTGACTAGAAAAGGTGGTAAAACTGACCCTACGTATTCCTCACAGACAAACAGACAGAGCTCAGGTAAGTTATACTTTTGCACAATCCTTTTTTTCGTGTTGCGTTGCGATTGCGACACTATCACTTTCAAAATACCTCACGTATATTGTTACCAGAATAGCAGATAGACAGACAGCATAATTTTATCACCTCTTTTGGATACTTTTCTCTTGGAACAATAAAGGAACCAATTGTATAGATTTTTGTAACAAGTGCAAGCGAGTATGTTTACCTGTTTTAAAAAGTTTATTCTATTTTTTTTAATTTGTCATAAAATATAGACTGTTATATGACCCTTAACAACAATTAAGCTACATTGAAAGGAAGCCATTTTATATTAAGACTAAGATTATGTATTTATTTACACTGTAATATTGAAATACATTTGAAAAAGTTCTAAATATTTTTTTTTACACATTATGCTTGGATCACTAATTTCAGAATGTATTGGCCTGAGATAGAAAGATGTTTTCCCCTTTTTTCCATTTTTTTGAACGTTAAAATTATTCTCACAAGTTTTCATCATAATTGCATTCGATTCTTTTTTTCTCTTTGTTTATACCATTTAAAAAATGTAAGCATGCTTTAATATGTAAGTAGGTACTTGTAATTGTAAATATTCACAGAAAGTTAAATATGTCATCATTCAATCATCATTAAGGTACACTATTAGCAAGAAAAACACAATGGAAGAGTTTATGTTAATTATGATTTTATTATTAATTATTGTTATCATAACAACAACGAACAGTTAAGGTACGTTACGTATTATTAAGTCCATTTATTTATTAAAAGCCATATATTTCGTCAGTATTTTTTTTTAGCAAACTTTAAGTAAATACTTGATTACTTTAAAAAAAAATTGTGGAATGATCAAAATGAATTAAAATGACATATTTTTTATTTCACTTGTAAAAAGTGATCAAGCTCTCCTCCCTAACATGTTCAGCTCATCATTTTCAAACTAACTATTCTCTGCAGTCATATAGCCATGTGGACAAAAGTGGAATATGTATGTGTTGGCTTTGAAAATTAGTGTAATTTACAACTTAAACAAAGTAGTTTACCTTTTCAATTAGAATAGCAATAGTGGCAGCTAAAAAATTCAGATGACTATATATTTTGGCAGATGCCCTGTCTCTGTTGACACATATAAATATTAATTATTTGCTAAATCACTACAAAATATTGTTGAGGGCATTATTATCGATATACGTATATATATTTTTGTACATATAAATACGACCACGACGACGACTGACGATGTTTGCTGATTGATTGAATATGACTATGTAAATTAGGTATGATTTGTGGGACTCTTTTACAGTCTTTGTTCAGCGGTTGGCGAGGAAACAATGCTTTTCGAATCGTAGGAAGAATTTGCACTCTCCTTCATTCGAATCTCATGTGTAATGATTATAGTGGGAGATCGATTGGGTCGACGCAACCCACTCCAAAACTCTTGCATGTCATGTTGACTTGGAAGGTGTAGAAATGAGCGAATCTTTCTTGGTTTGTTGGAAAAGGTGTTTCCTAGACAACCATTGTCATTAAAATGATTACCATGATTATTACCGTTGTACGAGCAGGAGGTCAGGGAGTTGTGATTGTTTTGAATATTGTTGTGCTCCATGAAGAAATGACTGCCGTCATTGTTGATGATGGTGGAAGTGTTCGGACCAGGTAATGGGGACACCGGAGAGCTACACGCCGAGTTCATGGGAAAATGCATTGGAGGTGGCCGTAAATCGTTTGTTGAGAGTCGGCGTGGAGTTTGGATGGGGGATGAGGCTGGGGATGGGGTACAAGATCTGTAAAAATAGCATAAAATTCACATTTTTTTGGGATGCTAGATTTGAGTTGCTCGCTCTCGTTCTGTTCCAAGAGGATAGATTGCTTTAAGCATGTCATTTTTAATTGTGCCCAGTTTGATTCAGAATAAAAAGGGTTCATGGTATGGACGGATAAGATGAAAGAGGATTTTTATTTTGCTGTAGGCTGATTTGAATAAGTTTATTAATGGCGGAATGCGGGTATGGTTTGGGGCTCACGTTTTGGTAAGGATAAGGAGGCCAAGGTGTGTACATTTTGCTCAGACAACGCAGTCTTGTAAATTGCTTTAACCAATAAAAAATTGATGATGTTAAAATAAAAGATATTTTTTGTTAAAAAATTAGAGACGAAAAAAATGCATCAACTTTACCGGAAACTTTTGGCTCCAGAAGAAGGTCTCGGAGAGCCTCCGTCAACAGGTGAAAGACGCTGTTGAATTTCATGCTGTAACGTGTTATTCGTCATCCTTTTCCGGATGTAGCTTTTGTAAGCAGCTCTAAGGGATCTCGCTCGGATTCCGTAGAGAAGCGCAGTAAAGCTGGGAGACACGAATAGGCTTACTGAGCCCAGAAAATGGAGCAGTACTGGGGCATGGTGATCCTCTGCCAACATCTCAAATACCTGGAATGCAAACAGGATATAAAAATAAAAAGGTAGACAAAAAAGCTAAAAAGCTACTGTGAAAATATTATATCTTTGCATATCATCTTCATTCACTTCTCCATTCCACATCCTCAACATTTAAATTCCACATACTTGTTTCCACCGGAAGACGAACAAAAAATGTTCTAGGAATCCGAATTCCATGGAAATGTACAGCCGTCATCATTTCAATCTCTTCCTTTAATTTTTAATGCCCTTTTTTAGGTGCATTCGTATTCTCTCAACCTCCTTATTTCTCTTTTTTGCATATTCTATGTCAATAAACTGGGGCCCTTTTCTCCATTTCTCTATGAATATTTTTGTTTCTATTTTTCTACATATCCCCTTTACATTAAAATACTTACAGCCGTATCTATATCATTATTCATTATAAAAACCTTCGTTTTCTCATTTTCTTCTTTTTACTTTCCAACAATCTTCTTAAAAACTTTTCGTCTTTTTTACAACTTTACTACTTTACATGTTACATGATCATATGCTCCTTATTCTCTTTCTTTTGAAAAGGTGCAAGGGGATGAGAAGGACGAGACACCTTACAAGAACCTTACAAGATTTTTATTCTTTTCTTTGATGAATGAAAATGAAGCACCTTGTCCATAAAATGCTTGACAGCATCCTCGTGCGTCCCCAATTCAAAAAAGATAGGTAGTATAAAACATGTTTCATGATTGTGGATTGGAATATATGCTATACAGTCCAAATAAAATACAAATATGTAGATTTTTCGAGAGAGAGGAAAAAAATACTCAGAAAAAATCTAGTGTCCTCATTTTTTTTATTAAACCTTTTCTTCTGTAAAGGACTTTCCTGGGGCTTTATTGCAAATGTGGTACGGATATTATTATGCACCAAAGCAATCTACATGTTGGTGTGTAGTGTATCAAGATGTAGTATAAAAAAGAAAAGGGAAAGATATCATTTGTCGTCATCGCAGTCGTTGCCTGTGATCATCTTTCCATTTCCTTCCTTCCTTGATTCCTTTTGAAAGAAGGGAGATTGAGAGATGCAAGCAATGATGATGTCATGCCAAACCAAGGCAAAGTATATAAAACATGCGTGTGTGTGCACTTTTCATGCCTTTTCTAATAAATCTGGTGGAAAATTGAATGAAAAGTTGAGTGGAAAAGTGGAATGTAGCGAAAAAAAATTGAATGGATCTCGTTGACCTTATCAAAGGGTATTTCAATGACTTTGATCTGTTTCGTAGACCACGACGATACAAGTATTTACTAATAAGTAATATGAATTTGTTTAGCAACATATAAAAGTTAGTGACGTTTTCAGTTTGAAAAAGTCCATCAAGTCAATGCGTGTTGTATATTTTATGTATTTGTGGTTTGAAGTTTTTTATTATGCAACATGCCATATATATGAGTGGATATTTTAAAAACAGTCAGGGCTATAAATATAAATCAAAATGGTTTAGTTGTACTTTTGGAAACTTACAAGAATGAGTATTAACGGTAGATGAATGAGCATCAAAGCGAGAAAATCCTCAAAAACAGCCCGCATTGCCCTGGACCTCGCAGGTATACTTCGATTAAGCCAAAGTTGAGGTGGAGTTGTTCCTTTTCTAACCACCGTAGCCTGGGCGGACAAGGTGATTTGATATAATGCCATGACAATCCGATGTCGCTGTTTTCTTGCAATCGACAAAACGACCAAGTCGCAGACAAGTATGGTGCAAAGGGGCGCAACCAAAATCACAAAAATCCACTCGGAAATCCACAAAACACTTGGTACGCTAGTGTAGTAGACACGAGGCAAACACAAACCCATTGCTTTACGAAACTCGGAAAGGGACTCTTTTTTAATTGTAGTTTCATCTGGCACGCTATGAGGACCTGTAGTTCCGAGAGGGACATTATTCTCAAAATTTTGCTCACCAGAAGAGGTAGAAAGAAAAGATGTATAATTCAATGTAACACTGTCACTACTGCCGCCCCCACCTCCGTCAAAAACACCTTCTTTAAGTGAGTCCCCATTAGTTGTGCTTGTTGTCACTGTAGCCAAAGGTTTCCCGTTTCTGGCCATTCTTCCCATGTGTGTGGATTTGCTTAGTTCGAAAATCATGTTTGCAACTGTTGGCGCTGAAGACGATTTTTGAGATGTTGACGAGGATGACGATGAGCGAATCAAATTATTTATCTCTTTTTCCTGGAGATCTGAGGTGATGCCAAACGGAATGGATGATGACAATGAGCGGAAAGTTGCAGTTGGCCGCAATATATGGTCGGGATTGGATGTAGACGATGACGATGACGCAGCTGCCGCCATTGATACTGCCGCAGCAGCAGCCGCTGTCGATGAGGGTGGGATGTTGATTGTTGAACTATTGTAACTACTTGTATTATTGATGTTTGTAATTATTCTATTGATAATATCACTGTTTAGTAAATTATTGGTCACGTTAGCACTCGTACTACTAGAAGCAGTACTAATATTTGTGGTGAATTCATCCTCCTTCAAGGAAGATACGATAAATGCTGCCATGGCTGTACCTATGCTTAGCACCCAAATTATCAGGAAAAATACTGCCACTCGACGGCCTGTCACGAGTTGTGTGTAGCGTAGCGGTGATGCGATCGCTGCACAACGATCCGCGCTGGAAAACAGAAAGAAAAAGAAAGGGATATAAAGCGACACTGTTAATTGGACAAGCTAAATCTGCTTCAAGTTGAAAAGTAGGTCTTCACTCTTTTGCTTCGTTGTAGGCAATATTTAACAAATATTTTGAAAGAATGATTTACTGTCTTGTGCCACTTTCTTCTCATTGATATTCCAAATCAGTAGAAATAGATGAGAAAAACTACCTACTACGGACATGGTAAATCCTTCAGATTCAGAGATTTCCGGGAAAATAACCCGTAGGTTTACTGCCAAAACATTCATTATCTGGCTACCAAATATTTTACATTGTTGCTTTGTCAGCTATTCATAAGACAATCATAGTAGTAGTAGGTAAGATTCAATATTAAAATAGTTCAAACAGACCCAATTTTTTACTGCTTGCATAAACAGTTTATTACATAAAACCAATAGTTTGAAGCTCCAATAAAAATAATAAAACAATACGTTTTGTCCCACACAAAAACTTTTTGAAAGAGAACGCAATAGTATTTTCTCCAATCAAAAAGGAATTTTGAGATAAGTGAAATTGATAATGTAAAACACATCAGTGGAGTAAACTGGTAAATTATGTACGTGCTACATATTTCATTCTAAAAGCAAAGCCAGAGCAGAGCACAGTAAACTTTACTTGGAAACAAAATGGGTAGAAAGAGAAAGAGGATTGTTGCTAACGAATTATAGTCAAATCTGTTTAGACTTGACAAGTGAAAGTACATGGCATCCTGATCATCATCGTCATCTTCATGAGATGATCATGAATACACAAAAGCTATTAAATTTATTTCACTAAAGAACAAGTGAGTCTCATAGTCGCAAACATAGCAGTCACATTACAAAAAAGGGAAATGAAAATGCCAGCACGCGCTTCACAGACATATACACACAAGCAAAGTTAGTCAAAGTAACAGAAAACATGTTTTTACTCCTATTTGCATGCATGGCTGTGGTGCGATATGATGTATGAAGCCAACAATAAATGGTCGATATTACAAAAGCACATAGAGAAAAAAAGCGAAATGCCTCTTAGTTTTGTTCGTGGTATTTTTTATTTGGTTTTTACGTAAATGGATTCATCCGCATAATATTATCATCTTGTTGCTCTCTCTCTATTCTACTATAACCACAGAAACAAGTTGCTTATGGTTTAAAGTTGTTCGAGTATAGTGTCTACTAGTACTGCCTACTATTTTACTGGAATATTCTCTTTTTTCTATTTTTTTTCTTTTGACAAAATGGAAAGATAATGTACATGACTGATCGAGATAGATTGGTTCTAATATCATTTCGGAATATCATAAAGTAAAAACACAGAGATGGTTTTGTAATGTGTTGCGTAAGCGTTTATTGAAACAAAAATAAAATACTTTACTCCCTTCCATTTTCTGCTTGCTCTCACTCTAAAAATTATTCTCATCAAAAATGCTTTCTTTCCTTTTTGCAAAATATTTTTGTTAAAAAAGTTTACAACAGAAGCAAGTTTTTTTGCTTTTGTTAACCATTTAAGTATTTTTTCAGCTATGAGGGATTTTTAGAAATAATGCTGATTTGATTATTAAGTAAAAGTACAAAAAAATCTGGTGATGTAACACTCATAGCAACTTACCTCAAGGCACATATGCTCCAAACAGTAAGAAGTTGTAGTGTAAGCACGGATGCTCCAACCAGACTGCATAGTGACCCTGTGGAAGTTAGCCATCTGGCCATGAATATGGATGGACTGATCAGACATAAATTGAAAAAACTCGCACCCAGCCCACACCAACTCAAGTGGAGGAGGATCCATTCGCTACTCGTTCTTGCCTGCAAATTACATATTATTGCGAAACAAGAAAGTGTTCAAAATCATCTCATTTACATACAATCTTGAAAGAAACACAATTTTCACATGTAAATTTTTCTTTGAATATTGGTTTATATCACGCTCATCAATTTTTGTATACCTTTTTATTAAGAAGTAGCACAATGATCACGTAGAGGTTCAAGAAAATCCCAAAGAATGCCATACAAGTTCCCACTCCACCAAGAAGAAGATTCATTGTGACGGTGGTGATCTGGACAAGAGTCTCTTCGTTTCAGACTTACAAATTTCAAAACGCACACCCAACAAATTGACGAGGCGGGCGGGGTAGATATATCTGTATTTGTATTATATCGATTCTATTTAAAGGGTTGAACTTTCACCACTTTCTACTGCTGCCGTCCTGTGTCCTTCAGTATATGTCCCTATAATCCCAACAAAATAATGATATAAAATTAGTACATACACAAAATTTGCTACACAATCAGATTTGATTAGTTTTTGTAAGTTTTCAAGTGAACACATTCATTATTGTACAAACAGTCAAGAGCAACTTCTTCACATACATAGAATTCCAAACTATTACTTTAATCAAGTAAACCTAAAAAAAAGTTTTCCGACTACATTCACACAACACACTTGGCTTGAATAAGAACTGTACTTTTTTTCTTTTAAGGACTTGCCACTTGCCCCAGTGCACAACCTTCTTTTTGTGATTTTTTCCCTGGAAAAAGAATTCTCACGAAGAATTTTGCAACAAAACGAATTTGTTTTAAGTAAAAAAAACACAATTCGTAGGAATCCAAGGTTTCTATGCACTAAAAAGTAAAGCATTTTTTCTCTTTATCTTTCCTTTCCAACAAAAACCTAATTTCTATTATTCTTACATGAGTTGAAATTCATGGAATAATAGAACAAACCAGCGGCATTTTTTATATTGTTAATTTTGGTTTAAGAAAAAAGTTTGGTAAATTCTTAACCATTTTCACTCTTTTAAAGTATCTCCAGCAGACACTTAACAAGTAGATAGTTGTACACTTGATACAGTTACAGTTATGACACACTAATTTAACGTAATTTCATCTTTCTAGAGAAATAGAATGAGAAGAATGATGCAATTGTCTATGCTTAGTTAATTGTAAAATTGTCTAATTTAGACAATATCTTGAAAATTTACATATTTTTTAAGGAGAACCATGCACAAAAATGTTTTAAAATGCTAACCCTTTTAGTTTTACAAATGAAACGATCATTATCATAATGACCGTACTCACAATTTACATGATGTGTTCACGCATTTGTTATAGCAACGAGATTCAAGGAAAAGGACATGGATCCTTTGCAGTGGCTTGTTAGTATACATACTACATACTGTTAACTGTTTCTTGTATCATTTTACCCCAACATTCCAATCGTACTTTATCTTACCATTGCATTGTAATTTTAAGCTTATCACAATGGTGAATAAAGTTATTATCTTAAAGTAAAAAATCTGAAGGACAGAAACGATTCTCCACATTTTTCCATTATAATATAATAATAAGTTTATTAACCATTCTAACAGATTTCTTGAGTGCAAGGGAATTCGTTCAAGGTCTATTATACATTCAACCATGTGCATGTAACGACATAAGACATTTTTCTCCCCGTGAACGTTACGTGATACGGAAGACAACGCAAGAAAGTGGGTTTTTTGTGATGTATTCATGCAAGTAATTCTGAACAAAGCTTTTTGCACAAAAAACCCAAATCAGTTGCCGTAGGGGATGCTTGCTCTAATCAACTTTTGTTCGTTCTCTACACACATTCCATACCACCATCATTTTCAGTATGTGCTCTCATAACCAATGAAGCCGTTGTACAAAACGCGAATATTTAGGTATTCAAGTAGTACAAGATTTTATCTCATTTTAGTTGTTGTTGTTGTGTCATTATAAGCCTTTCACATGCACTTTTCTTTCCATTTTATTACTCCAAAATATCATTGTGCTGATGTGACAACCTACTCAATTTGCGTTGTTTCGGTGATAGTACAACGTTTTTTTAAAGAAGGAAAGCACAAGACGCATTTTCGTAGACATTCACATAATACTTTCACTCCTCTTTACTTTTGTCCCAAAAGGGCCATCGTATTTCCGTTGTCATCGTTTTCATCCTTGTTGTCTACATTGTGTAGTTTAAGTGGACAACAGCCAGTTTGCAAGTGTAGTGTTCAAAAATTTTATACACGGTGACAAATAATGATGTTACAAAAAACCTTGTCAAAACTGTGAAGAAAGAGAGAGTGTGTGTCGTTTGTGTGTATTAGGCCTTGGTACATAATGCACAAGACGAGACAGTGTAAATGAAAAAATACAGAGATTTTCTTTTAACCGTTACCTTTAGATTTTATAGAGTTTTTACTGCAAGGTATATTCTCAATACATGTAGGTTTTAAAAGTATTTCCAAACAAAACAGATTAAATCAAATGTTTTGTAAGACGAAAGTTTTTTTTGCAGGCACAACATACTTAAAATTAAGAATCTTTAGAAATTTCATTGAAACAATTATGCTGTTGATCTTGACGTATTTATGTGTACCATATTATATTTCACTCAATTGTTGAATTGCGTTCTAATTGTACTGCGCTTCTAACTTTA
This sequence comes from Entomobrya multifasciata, assembly GCA_034693345.1. Taxonomy (NCBI): domain Eukaryota; kingdom Metazoa; phylum Arthropoda; class Collembola; order Entomobryomorpha; family Entomobryidae; genus Entomobrya; species Entomobrya multifasciata. The sequence goes on along the minus strand of JAQFXM010001761.1, from coordinate 1,302 downwards.
GATACCTATATTTAAATACTTTGTTTTGTAATCTCCAATGAGCATGTAGAATATAGAACCAGCAGGTTTCAAATATTTCTCATTAAACTTTTTCCCCTAGAGGCAAAAACACAGCTATAAAAATAATAAAAGTAGGAGTAGAAAAATTGTACGCATTTTATTTTTATATTTCGTATACCAGTTTTTTTTAATTTCTTCACAACAGCAAAAAAATCCTTGTAATGGATTATTTTGGAATCAACCAGTGCAGTGCAGTTACCCACTCCACTCGGCTTACTACAAAAGCATGCATTTTGTAATGAGATTTTTTTCTTTAAGAAAATAAAAAGTCTCTGAAATTTTAAAAGAGTTTGGTTATTAACGTACTTTACCAAGAGTTTGTACTTTTGTTATATTTTCAAATAAAACAGAGATCGCATATGGTTTTTACATCTTCTTCTTTCTTTTTTTGCGAAATCGCTAAAACCTGTGAGCAAATACATTATGCATATTTATTTACAGTATTAGACCCATAATTTTCAAAACTGATACATACTTCTGGTTCGTTCCCTGTTTAGCAGAATTTCGTAGTGTACACACAACTGAAATGCTCCCTGCTTCACTAAATAATAATACTTAAGTGTATTGTCTCCCTTTCACTTTCCACTTATTCTACTTGAGAGAGAAAGTAAAGGCAAAGCCGACTAGTAAATAGCAAAGAGAAGAATGCCATTCTTCTCCTTTTCCTTGCGAGTTTAAATACTTCCTGTTAAAATGAAGTATGTCTCAGTGTACCTCTCGTTCGCCCGAAAAAAACTGTAACTCTGATGCTTGCATTCTTTTTCTGTCGTGAACTACTCAAGTGCTCTTCACCATCATCCATCCATCTACTTTTTTACTATTTCTTATTTATTCTTATTTCGGCATACATTATTATAACATACTTACTCGTGGTGATGATGATGGAGTAGTCGTACTAAAAAAAATTAAGTAGCAACTAAAATGAAGTATGTGTTCATTCATATGTGTATGTGGTACGATGAAACAATTTTGCTTGGCATTTTTTTCTTGGTACTCTTTCTTGAAAGGCTAGACGAATTTTTCTACTTCATTGTGTCTTTTAGTTTAAAAGAAAGGAATCGATATAGCATTTTAACAACCAAGAAAAAGCATCTAGTTCACTTGGTACTTATTATTATCAGTACTCCCCTCACATCACAAATGTGTCAGCAGAGTACTTCTAAAGTACAGTTAGGTTTCAGGAACTGTATACAGTTCCTGGGGAACTGTATACAGTTCCTCTGAAAGGAACTGTAAACAGTT
>JAQFXM010001760.1:0-29343 GCA_034693345.1 Entomobrya multifasciata | reverse complement strand
GACTATACCCAACTACCCCCCTCCCACAAACCTCAAACCCTTCATCATCCCCCGCAACATTAGTAATCCCCACCCCCGTAACCCTATTCCTCAGAAAAAACCTCGTCAACGGGTACACCAACGACCCAGCATAGTCTATCGAGTACTTGAGAAAAAACGTTCTCGCACTCTGCTTCATTTCGAGAAACAAGTCATTGTAACGACGTAGAGAGTAAAGGGAAGCGTAACTTTTAGCATCCTCAATCGATATGGTCGTGTATGCAGTCCGCCAATGATTACACAACGACCCAGGATGCCCCGGAACAGGAAGCACATACCCACACTCCATACTCTTAACTTTTGACCTCATCTCCGTACCCATAAACTTCCCAAGACCACCAAGCACACTAGAACATAAACAAACAATCAATCAGTACCCCTAAAACAGCATAAAACAATTAAATCATCCCCATAACATCTCAACTCACCCCCCAATCAAAACACTCGACCCACAAACCCCACCCCCCTTCCCAACCCCCCTAACCCCCTCAACAGAAAAAACCTCCCCAACCCCAACAACACTCCTTTCCCTCACCCCCTCAACCATAAACTCCTCCCTCCCCCCAAAAACAAACCCACCCCAATACCCAACCCAAGCCCACCCAACCCCAACAACAATCCTCACACAACATTTAACAAACTCAACAACCCCACCCCCCTCAACCCTCGCCCCCGCTTTAACAACAACCTTCCCCCCAACCCTCTCACAAAAAACTTTCAAAACACTCAACCCATCCGCAACACAATGATGCACCCGAAACCCAACGGTTTTCCCTCCATCAAACAAACACACCTCCCAAGGACTAGCATCAGCTCTATACACTCTGTTTAGCATCTCCTCATGCACGTTGACATTTCCATCAACCTCAAAAAAGTAATCCCCCACGCTAAACCCCTCAACCCACTTGAAAACCTTAAACCCAAAATAATCCCCAACAAACTGCCTCAACTCTGGATACAAATACCCCCGCTCCCTATCCCCCACCAGCACCCGCTCACTAAACACCCCCACAAGCTCACCCAAACTAACAGCCCCATCCAACTCCAACACAACAACAAGAGAGTTCTGAACAACCCCATTACCAAAATCCTCAAAAACCAACACATCCATCGGACTCAACATCCTCCCAACCCTCCCATCAAGTCTACAAAAACAAGTAACTACAACCCTCCACACCAACACAAATGGCACAGTCACAACAACCACACCAAGTAGCACCAAACTAACAAACGGCCCAACAACAACCCTCAACAACCTCCAAAACACCCTTAAACCCGAACGGTACTTCATCATTTGCATTTTTTACTGACTCTACTGACCTGCACCACACCACAACCACAAATGAATCTTAAAACACTCATATTAACATCCATCAAATCCAATCAAAACTTAAACTCAATTAAAAAAGCAGAAGCGGACAATGAGAAAAAAGACCACTTTTCCCACGACCAACCCGAAACAATAGACTTAAAAAAACTCAAACATCCACGCGCTCCACAACCATAAAATCCAAAACCATTTGTTCATCTTTTTGACATCTTCATAAGTGTGTGACGTCAACCGTGGGAGTTTACATAACATCTCGACTTTCATTAAAGTTCATTAAATCTTAAATTGACTTGAATTTTCTACCTATATCTCAGGTTTGCTACACAACTCTTTCCCAAAACACAGACCCAAAAACCTCATTAAGAGAATACTCAACCCCCCATTCACATAGCCCACCATGTCACATAATTAAGATTCCTCAACCCTATCATCATAAAAGTAAAAAGGTGTGAAGAACAAGTACCTAATTCATTGAATTAACTTGATTTCACCGTGATTGGCACGCGAGTACCAATGAAACCTTGAAATCACGAGATATTTTAGAATATCCAGAGGTTCCAGAAACTAAATTGTATGTAGCAAGTGCCTATTTATCTCATTCATCACCAATTAATTACGTAACTAGAGTCAGTAGTCCCAACAAGCCCCAGGCATTTAGCAAAACTTACTAAAAATCCAGAAAAGGTGATGTCTCACGTCACCCCAATCCTATAAATAGCCGCAACAAGAACCCTTGACAAACTCACCAACAAACTTTCTCTCACTTTCAAGATCACAGTCTAACCTTCAGGTACACTTCCCTTTTCACACATCCACACCAAACCAAGTACCCTGATCATTAAGATCTTGCAACTCAACCTGACAAGTACCACCTCAACCACCGTCCACCACTCACCCACATCATGGAATTCGTAAGTCACACAAGCAAACAATCCAATTTAAATTGTTACCAAATTTTAACAACACTTTCCTCCACACAGCATTTCCCTCCATCAACCATCATCCCACTCATCCTTCTAATCCATCACCTCCCACCCCCAACCCATACCTCAACAACCCAATCAATAACACCCTGGATCTTCCAACTCAACTTTAAACCACCACCCCGCCGCATCTCATTCCCACAACCACCACCCCCAAACCCCCTCCCCCTCCGCCGTCAACTCAATCAACCAAACTACCCCGAAATCGAACAAACCCCCGCAGAAGACCGCTTCTACGACTCAATCATCTCATTCCCAGCAACAATCGTCCCGAAACTCTTCGGCGACAAACCATTCTGGGTCCCCCACGCATACTTCAACATGTGTCCATTCGTCCGAGGTCCAGAAATCGACCCCGTGTGGAGTGCCGGATGTGCCCCACTTCCATACTCTGAAATGCCAAACGTCAACCCCCAAAACTACCAACAAGTGTACACAAGATTGCAAGCCATGCAGCAAGCTCAACAAGAAGTAGAAAAGCAGAAGGAACAGGAACCCAGTTGGTGGGAGGCGAACAGGCCTCAAGGGCCTACTGACTTTGGCTACTCTCAAATGTTTCCTATGCAGCAGCAGGAGATGTACAATGGGGCAGATGGGAATTCTGGAGGGGCGATAGGGAGTAGGAGGGGTACTGGTGGGGTAGGGCCTTGGGGGTTGTGGTCGTTTTTTGGGTAGGTTAGCGATGGAATTTTAATTTATTGCATTTTAAATTATAATCGTTTGTTATACGTTTTAGTACTTTGCATCAAGTTTGTCGTAAATAAAGTCATTTTAAAAAACAACTGAAATCGTGTTATTTGAAAACAAACTAATTTGCATAATTTGCCGCATGATTTTTTTGCTGATACTCAATTTTACCATTTTTCAGCGAAATTCATCAAAACAGATTTTGATTGAAGGACACCAATATTTTATCTCACCGATCGTCAAATTTGACTGACGCGGGAACAGTTTAATTTTTAACCTGTATGTAAACGTTTTAGAATTAAAACTAATGCAATGTGCGTTGGACTTTTTGAGCGCTTCTATCTGGTTGGCGCTTTCGTCATGATACCTGCGCATTTGAAATCTTTTCTTCAGATTTGTGCTGTTGGCTTAAAAATCTTCAAGTTTAGCGATTGTGATTTTCACATCTTGACATTCAGCAGCAAGCATAACGGAATATCTCTTTGTCTCCACCAATTCCCAAACAACTATTTATCTCGTATCGTAACTCGTACATAGTTTTGCATGTAGTTTTCCAGTGTAACCATCAGAAACAGCCGAGCGGGTTGTTGTCATTTCAAAAAAGCGGGCCATCATAATACTAAACTTTTCCTTTCCTTTTCCCACTTCAAATTAAATTGATTGATGTATTAAATCCATTCGGTTTTTAGTTTATAACGTTCATATAAGAGTGTGCTCTCATTTTATTTCGTGATAACCAGAAATAGTTTTTTGCGCAAGTTTGTTTGTTTCTGAGTGTTGCTTTGATAAGTGTTTGAAGATAAAAAATTTGATGGTGTTGAGTTTCAGGTGAGATTCAAGGTTACATTTAATTGTTTTGTTTTTAAACTTGTTGGTTACTTCGTTTATATACTAACTTCTCTGTGCATATACAATGTTTTGTTATTTTGGCATGTGCTTTCAATATTACGATTATTAATTGGCGTGTTATTTGGTGTCACGTGTTTTTAGAAATGGTTCCCAAGAAAAGATCCCGAACAACTACTCTCCAAGAGCCAACCACCCCTGCACCAGAAGCTACCTCTCAAGATTTAGAAGCATCACCAGCGCTCCCTCCTACCCACACTGATGTCCCATTGCCCAGCATGGAAGATAACCCTGATGACAAGCAAATCCCTGAGCCCACCGACCCTCCACCCCAACTCCCACTGAAAGAAACAAAGTTTGAAAACATTTTCTACAACCACAAAACCCATGTGTCCGCAGTTGCAATGCTACAAGAGCAATTACAATCAATGAGTAAGACAATTCCCAGTAGTAGCAGTCGTCAACGAGCTAGATCTGGAGAGGAGATGGCCCTTAGGTCACGTGACCCCAAAGCAGAAAAGCAAGGCAAAACTAAGACTGATAATGCTGTAGCTGGACAGAGTTCAGAGGTACCTGGAACTTCAAGCGAAGGGATGGCGATGGTCCAAGAACTGTTGAACAGGTATGAGACGAACAAGAGGGAGGCAAAGTATGGGAATCAGAAACAGGAGGTGAAGGAAAAGCGTAAAGTGGATCCGCTGGATGACGACGATGATTTTGAGTTTGATGAGAATGAGTTGGATTTGTGGGATGGTGAGAGAATTAAATGTCATAATTAGTTAGCTTCACTAGCTTTATCTGCTACTATTATTCCCTGCATCTAGTATTTCACTAGTTTTCTTTCTCGTGCATTTCAGATGAGGATGACCCAGAATCGAAATCCGACTTTCTAAAGTACACCGTACCTCAGTACGATATCAAGCAGAAGTTGTGTAACATGCATTACTCGTAAGTGTAAACTTCAATGAGCTCTCAATTTATGTTGTTATTTTATTAAACCAGTTTTACTTAACTATTCACTTTTTACCCTAGGACAATCAAGCGGATGACCCCAGCCGAAATAGAGAAGGTGTGTAAGGAGTTAATTCCAGAGTTAAAGGATATTATGAACGGAACAGTTTTCTGCAAACGGCATGATGTAAGTGTAGTCATTTATGTATTTATGTCAGTTATGCGTTGAATTTACGATCAAATTATGTAATTTTTAAACACATGTGTATTCTTCCCAGATTTTCACGAAGAGTGGCATCTCAAAACAAGCGCTGCGTGAGATTTCTGTATCGGAGCCATTCAACTCTGCCCACGACTACCGTGTCGTGAATGTCATCAATGAGGTGCTCTTTGTTGATAAGGACCCGGATGACTTTAGTGGAGAAGTGAGTACATGATCCTTTTTAATTTATCCGTAAATTAATTGGTCAAAAAATCTAAAATCTATGTCAAAATTTTTTTCTAAACAGCTCCTCCAGTACGTGAGCCACGTCCTAGTCCCAGAAGCCCTCACCCGAATCTACGCCACCACAAACAAGATCTCAATCGAATTGGCCGAGAAGGAGCTCCGGTTCGGTGCTGGGTACGATGGTCAAGTTGATGCTGAGCTGGTGAAGACGCTTCCCGATAACGCCGCATTAGTGAAGAAAGAGAATGCTGTGTAAACGTCCGTGTAATTTATGAAACTCGTAATTGTATTACCACACCGCAGTGTTTTATAAAATCGAATTATTTTTTTGTCAATTCGCTGTAAATTAGGCTAAGCCGAATAACTTTTAATTTCTTTTTACAATTTTACAACCGCGTGATAAGCAAAGCTAATGAAAAATATGTGATAAATAAAAAAACCTGATGTTATGTTCAAGGTCAAACCACTTTCTGGTGTTATGCTACTCACTAACATGATTCTTTCTATTTCACTCATCTCCCAACCATGAACAAGTTTACACGTACAATTAGCCAAATAACTAATCTTCGTAAAATGTCAACCTCACCAGTACTCAAAAAGTACTTCCTCTTGAACTACAAGTACGTAGACAATGTTGTAGAAAAACGAGCACCTTTCCGGTCTGATCACCTCAGTCTCGCCAAGAAATACAAGGACAACGGCAAGTTGTTGATGGGAGGAGCTTTCGCTGATCCCGTTGATGGGGCGGCGATAGTTTTCCAAGTGGATGAGAAACGGGAGGTGGAGGAGTTTGTCGAGAATGATCCTTATGTTAAGAGTGGGATTGTGACGAGTTGGGTGGTAAGGTGAGTGGGGTATGATTATTTGTGGGTGTTGATTGGGGATATGTTCGTGGGGGTCATGTTATGTACATGGACATTGCATGGTTTAATGACGTGAAAGCTGGGTGTCTACATGTTTGGGAACTTTTTTCATATTTCATCTACTAATCTAGTACGTTCTAAATTTAATTTATGATTGTTTTAGAGAGTGGACCGTTGTGGTGTAAAACGTATTTTTCAAAACCGGAAATGACAAGCGATCGGCGATCCCAAGTTACATTCCTGAACGAATAGAACAAATAAAATAGTTTGTGAACTATAAAATATTTAACCGATCATTTAATTTTTTGCAATAACATTACTCATAAGTTTTCATACAATTTTCATCAGGATCACTAATCAGTCTTTTATGATTAAACGCATCTACTCCTTAATCTCATATGCACCGTTACCGTTACAATTTTGCTCAAAATGAGCTTGCAAAAACGAGCATAAAGCACGTGCACACATCTCTGCATCTTCAACATTCTCTCAAGCATCCACACTCGCACCTAAACACAAATCAGCCGGTCGCTCTCCAAAGACTCCACAATTTTTTGGTCAACTCGCAAGGAGACTCCAGTTCACAAAACCAAACTCATTAAAAATTTAATATTTGACCCTTTCTTAACAATTATCCCCTCCTAAATACCCCAGTGTACAATCATGGCTTGTCGCCGCTTCCTCCTCACCCCCGTAACGTTACTCCACCACAACTACCCCCACCTCCATATAGCAAAACCCCAATTCCAGTTAATCCAGAGAACCTACAAGAGCTCCATATCTATCGATAAGCTGTATCCTAACAGTGATGAAGGAGCGTTTACTAAAGTTGTTCAGGTATTATCAATCAGTTAAAGAATAGAATTGGCCAAGATATTTTGTAAATTCTACAAATCTTTATAACAATTTTTTTCCATTACAGCCACCTCAAAACGAAGCCAATAAATTCAGTGGATTCATTCCTATGGGTTAGTACTATAATTTTCGTGTATTAATCATTTAAAACATTCCAGAAATATAACCGTTTTTCATTGTCTAAACAGAAAAACTAACGATAACGTATTCAAGAAGCAGCGGCCCAGGTGGAATGAACGTCAACAAGCTAAACACAAAAGCAACAGTACAGTTTAAAGTATCCGAAGCCGACTGGATTCCTGACACCCTCAGGACTACTTTTATCGATAAGGTAAATTAATATTTAATTCATCACACTTTTATCATAATCATACACACTGCAAAAATCCGCTCATACTTAAACCCCACGCATTTCCATAACCTACAGTTCAAGAACCAACTCACAAAAGAAGGAACCCTCACAATCCAGTCAGACAGAACCCGATACCAACACCTCAACACTGCCGACGCCCTCCAAAAACTCCGAGAAATGATAAGAGCCTGCGAACCAGTAGAAAAACTACCCAGTCCAGACGACGTAGAAAAAGCGAGGAGACTCCGTGAAAAAGCAGCTCGAGAAAGACTCGTGACAAAGAGGAGGAGGAGTGACTTGAAAGGGTCGAGAGGGGCTATTTAAACTAGTATTTTTTTGTATCTGAATAAAAAATTTGTTTAGTCAAAAGTAAACGTCTGGTTTTCGTAGCTAATCCTTTTCTGCACACTTGTGCTGGCCATAACATAACTAATCTGTGTACCACATTTTAATCACACGATGGTTGCACTTGTGATGCTGACGTGAGAGTTGTTTGTCATCTTCATATCATGTAAATATACTCACGAGAGTTTCCGTACAAAAATAAATATTTCCAGAGTTAGATTCTAACAGGAAATCATGAGAAAAGACGTGATCCCGTTAATCCACCGGGCGGATACGCTCGAGAGGAGGAACCAGGTAAATTAGCATCTCATCATGCCCCAAAATCACACCAGATAACCCTATCAAATTTATTTACGAAACACAGATCCTCTCAGTCGCAGGCGCCACAATGGCCCTGTTCGCCACAGGCAACATACTAGGTTTCTCCTCCGTAAGCATCCCCGCCCTCCTTAACAAGGACTCTGAGATTAAAGCCGATGCGGATGACATGAGTTGGATGGGTAAGGTCAATAGTGAGTTTTAAATTAAAAATGTGTTCACTCCACCTTCAGACCATTTCTCCCCCCATTCCAGCCAGCCTCATAACAATCGGAACCCTCCTCGGCACCCTCATCGGAGGAATGACATCAGACGGCATAGGCCGCAAAAAAACGATCCTCCTCAGCTCGCTCATGTACTCTGTCGGATGGGTAATCATAAGCCAGTCAACAATGCTGGCCGACCTACTCACAGGTCGAATGCTCACAGGCATAGCTTCAGGATTTTACTCAGTCACGGTGCAAGTGTATATCTGCGAAATAGCCGATCCCGCAATCCGAGGTGTCTCCGGCTCCCTCCCGACTTTCATGGTCAGCCTGGGTATCCTGTGTATCTGGTGCTTGGGGAGTATAATCAACTGGCGTTCCGTCGCAGGCACCTGTGCATTATTCCCACTGTTTGTATTTGTCTACGTCATGTTCCTCCCAGAGTCACCAGTATGGCTGATATCCCGAGGTCAGCAACCGGAAGCGTTAAAAGCACTAACTTGGTTGAAAAACGACCCTGAGGAGGCTACCCAAGAATGCATGAGGTTGCAGTATTTGAAAGAGAGGAGACTAGCGCAGACAGGGTCACTGCAACCGAAACACCCGTACAAACGGTTCTTTTGTCGGAACACCCTCAAACGGTTCTCACTCTGCGTCACGCTGTTTTTCGTTCAACAGTTTTGTGGCCAGTATGCGATCGTGTTTTACGCAACAATGATCTTCAAGTATGCTGACGATTATAACGAGTTTTCAGAGACAATTGCACTGGGAATGGTGAGAATGTTTGCGACGCTGATTGCGCTGTTTTTGGTAAATTTTATGAGGAGGAGGGTGTTGCTGGTTTGTAGTGGGGTGCTGATGAGTTTGAGTACGGGGTTGTTGGGGGTGTACTTTATGTTTAAAGAGGTGGAAGGGGATTTTCAGAATAGTACTTTTACTCATCCGACGGCGCCGTTGAATATTGAGGCGATTAATATTGAGTGGGTGCCGTTGGCTGCGTTGATACTGTTTATGTGTGGGTATTGTATTGGGTTTGGGTAAGGGGATGGAAATTTGATTGGTTTTTACAAATTTATATTTAGTTGAGGAAATTTGAACAAATTTATCCTTTCCAATTTTTGCAGTATAATTCCATGGTTCATTGTACCGGAATTCATGCCATCCGATGTACGAAGCCTTGGATGCAGCATCTCGTTTGCAATGAACCAACTGTTCATGTTCACCAGTGTCAAGATATTCCTTGACATGGTTGAGATGCTAGACGCCCACGGAACGTTTTGGGTGTACTCTGGGGTGGCAGCGTTTGGGACGGTTTTTGTTGCGGTTTTTGTACCAGAGACGAGTAATTTGGATGAGGCGGAGATTGAGGATATTTTTGGGGCGGGGGAGGTGAAAGGGTATAGTAGCTTTGATGGGAGTGGTGGTGGGGAGGAGAGGAATGGGAGGGGTGGGGTTGATAGTACGAGGTTGTGAGGGTTTTAGTGATTTTAATTGTTTGAGGAAATTTGTGTACATAGTCATTTGGGAAATTTGTAATTGAATAAAAATTTAATTGAAATCAATTTGTCGTTGAAACCGTTAGAATGAAGAAATCTTTGTTCCGCAACGATGGCTTATTGCATCACAAGCAAATTTGAGTACATAGAGTTGTCACGGGAGACCCGCGAAGCCAAACGAGAATGTAGTCATAGTCATCTTCAAACATGATGAAATGATAAAGTGATTTGTTGTGAAATCCCAGCAGCAGCGTTTTGTTTATCTGTCGTGTCATTAGCGAAAGTAAATTAGTGTGAGTATGAGTTAACGCAGTGCTAAATTCTAAAAATCCCTTGCAAATTCTGTAATTTTTAGTTTACTTGACTACCAACTCTACTGAGATTTTAACAGTAAAAACCTGTGTGAAAATTAAATATTTTAGGGCCTTTTTAAGAATCAGCTGTCAAGAATTAAATTGTTTGGGTGACGCCAAGTTCCACTGAGGAATGGACGACGTGGACATGGACGAGTTTGCGTTTGAAAGTTCCCTAAAGAATGTTGTGGATCAGACGTCGTTGAGATGGGTTTTTGTTGGGGGGAAAGGTGGGGTTGGGAAAACTACTACCAGGTTTGTTGATTGTTTATAGTTAATTTTATAGTGGGGGTGGGGGTCGGATGTTTGATTTAATCAAATTTGGTTTTGTAAAACAGTTGCAGTTTAGCAGTGCAGCTAGCGAAAGTACGTGAAACGGTATTGATCATATCGACAGATCCAGCGCATAATATTTCTGATGCTTTTGACCAGAAGTTTAGTAAGGTGCCTACGAAGGTCAAAGGGTTTGAGAACCTGTTTGCGATGGTAAGTTTGGGGAAATTTGATAGTAGTGTAGTATAGATGATATATGGCTATGTTTAAAGGGTTTTAACTGTTGTGTGTAGGAAATTGACCCAAATGTTGGGTACAACGAGTTACCTGACGAGTATTTTGGAGAGATTGATGGACAAGCTGTCCGCGCAACCAAAACGATTATGCAGGAGGTACTCAACGCGTTTCCTGGGATTGATGAGGCCATGAGCTATGCGGAGGTCATGAAGTGAGTTTTTACAACTTGAGTGACAATTTTAACTTAATTATGACAAAGTGACAACTGACCAATGTTGAATGTGTACTTATTCCCGTTACCAGGCTTGTTGAAGGCATGAACTTCTCATGTGTCGTGTTTGACACAGCCCCAACAGGCCACACGCTCAGGTTACTCTCATTCCCCAAAGTGGTCGAGAAAGGACTAGGAAAACTGATCCAGCTGAAAAACTCATTCGGACCGTTTATGCAGCAAATCGGAAACATGCTGCACATGGATTTTAACGCTGATAATCTAGCAAAGAAGTTGGATGAGGTGCTACCTATAATCAGGAAGGTCAACGAGCAGTTTAGGGATGCTGTGAGTAAAAATTACTGAATCACAATAACAGAAACACTAAAATAAATCGTTAAGTTATATATTTATTGGATTCAAATTTGAATTACAGGAAAAGACAACATTCGTGTGCGTGTGTATAGCAGAGTTCCTCAGTGTTTTCGAAACGGAGAGACTGGTCCAGGAACTTACCAAATTTAACATTGACACGCACAATGTCGTAGTAAACCAACTCCTATTCAAGACCGGCTCTGACAATTGTAAGATGTGTGCAGCTAGGTGTAAAGTTCAAGCCAAGTATTTAGATCAGGTAAGATTTTATAAGCAAATTTATAAGTAAAAACTATTTTCACAGAACAAATTTAACCATCCTCGTTTCCACCCCCCACAGATCGCCGACCTCTACGAAGACTTCCACGTCACAAAACTGCCTTTACTCGACCACGAAGTCCGCGGCGTCGACCAGATAAAAGAATTCTCAGAGTTGATCATGACGCCTTACACTCCCCCGACAGACACGTAGACACATCACCCGGTAATTCACCGCTTCGGTTGTGTGTACGCTTTAAAGATGAACAGCATGCAATAAAACACGATACTTCCGTATTTTTCAAAAAAAGAGATTTAGAATCATACAAAAGTCAAAACATTTAAATTACTTTACATCGATTTTTAATGTCCGTCAAGATAAAAATACATTATTTTGTAAAAGTGTGTAATTCAGTTTTTACGTGTTTGATAATTTTTTCTTTCGTTTCGAGTGTAATTTCTAGTGTGTAAAATAAAAGTGGCAAAAGTTATCTACGAAAAAGTAATGCATTTTTTGTAAAGAAATTTGGGGCGACATGAGACATCAAACTTGTTTTCTCGGTATCATCTCAATCATCTCATCATTCATCTTTGTTTGCAGCATACAAGTTATAAGAGTTATAACCCTCTATTTAACTACAGGATTACGTCTATCAAGCCGATTAACACAAGAATGTTCCTCCACATGCAAATCAATCGATGAACCCATTTTTTTATTCCTGTTTGGCATTTTCTTGATAGATTGACGTGAGGTAAAAAGCGTATCGCTTCTCATCATGCCATCCTCATCGATTGCATTGTTTTTTTTTTTCGCTTGAATTGACTCTGCTCGTCAGGTAGTAACACTGCATTGCATTGCCATTTAATTCATATCGTTACTATTATGTCAAGATAGGCCAGATGTGCGAGCTCTACTTCTTAGTATTAAAATCAGTGGCAGGAAGAAATCCGCATTCATCCTAATTGCCTATTCTTAACTGTTGCTGGGCCGTGTATGTATTGATCACTCAATCAATAAGAAACAAAACATTGTGTGGTATATTAAAAGTATCACCAATTTGTTCATTCCCTGAGCACATTTAACAAATGCATTAAAATTCACAAGTTTAAGACTGATTGTGAGTGATGGCGCTCCTGAAACTCTTATCGTTCCACACACGACGCCGGGGATATTCATCCTCTGCATCCGCTTTGAACACTTTTAAGGAGCAGATCCAAGGGGAGTTGAAGGTACATACTATTTGTTGGCTTTTTTCTCTATTGACATGTTTTAGACCGATTTAAATTTATCAACAGTCCATCAAAGAAGCAGGAACATGGAAGAATGAACGTGTAATAACTTCCAGCCAAGCAGCCAGTGTTAGTGTTCAAGGGTCAAATGATGGACTTTTAAACTTTTGTGCGAACAACTACCTATCTTTGTCGGTGAGTGTATGGGAAAATGTCAAATGTACATTGCTTGCCAAATTTTGCTGCCTATAAATTTGCATAACTCTTCATTAGAGCCATCCCGAGGTCATTGAAGCCAGTATCTCAAGTCTTAGAACGCATGGCGCTGGATTGAGTTCAGTACGATTCATTTGTGGAACCCAAAACATTCACAAAGACCTGGAAAGTAAGATAGCCAAATTTCATGGTCGGGAAGACGCGATATTGTACCCAAGTTGTTTTGACGCGAACGCTGGGCTATTCGAGCAGATTGTTAATGATAAGGATGTTGTAATTTCTGATGAGCTAAATCATGCCTCGATTATCGATGGGATTAGGTTGTGTAAAGCGAAAAAGTTTAGGTATAAGCACAGGGATATGGGGGATTTGGAAGAGAAGTTGAAAGAGAGTCAAGGGGCGAGGAGGAGGTTGATCGTTTCTGATGGGGTGAGTTGAGATTTCCTTGAGCAGAAGTTTTAGGGTTGAGATTTTTCATGTATTTTCTTGGATTTTAAGGTATTTTCTATGGACGGAAATGTTGCTCCGTTGCCAGATATTCTTGGTTTGGCTGATAAGTATGGAGCGATAACGTTTCTTGACGAGGCTCATGCGACGGGGGTGTTTGGCAAGACGGGGAGGGGAACTGAAGAGTTTTGGGGCTCTAAGCAAGTTACGATAATTAACTCAACTTTGGGGAAAGCTTTAGGTAGAGCACTGAAATGTTATAAATTTGACATTTATGTCATGCAATTATGGTTATATATTCTATAAATAATGCAAATTTCTTGTAGGCGGAGCGTCGGGTGGATATACAACGGGTCCCAAAGAGCTCATTGATCTCCTCCGCCAACGTGCCCGAACATATCTTTTTAGCAATTCACTGCCACCTCCTGCAGTTGCGTCAGCGTCCAAGGCACTCGACCTGCTACTAGAGTCAAGTGACCTTATTAGGAAACTTGCAGATGGTACAGCACAATTTAGGCAGGGGATGAAAAAGGCTGGTTTTACTGTCCTGGGGGAGGATCATCCGTAAGTTTTCCCTAAACGATTTAAATTAAAATTGGCAAATATATATCAATTCTCAATTCACCCCTAGAATCTGTCCAGTGTTCATTGGAGACGCCCGACTGGCCGCACAAATGGCTGAAGCAATGCTTCAAGAAGGCATCTACGTGATAGCGTTCAGCTACCCAGTAGTCCCAACAGGAAAAGCCCGAATCCGTGTCCAAATCACTGCCTCCCACTCACCCAGCCAAATAGAAAAGTTAATTAGTGCGTTTGCCAAAATTGGCAAGGAACTTGGAGTAATTTAACACGTGCGTGATATTTTGATCTGATTCCAAAAAAAACTGACTTGAATGCAATAAATGTGAACTGTATGTAATAAAAAAAGAACATAAACACAAATTTCATCTGAGAAAAAACGATTTTTTACTTGGTTATCTCCACAAATAGAATTCCGCATCTAAGTGTAATAACGAGTTTTTTAATAAATTTTTTAACTATTACTTTTTCAACATTATTCAATCCGTCACAATAAAGAAAACTAAATTCCCATTAAGAAGCCTTGATAATATTTACACAGACAGAGCACATTCCACACCCACCCATACGATACATATTTCATTAAAATTATTTCTTGTATATACAAAAACAGAAAAATTTATATCGCTTCTCATATGTACAGGTATTCAGTATTGTTTAAAAAATTAATTATTCGTTATATTTACAAGAATTAAACCTTAAAAAATAATAGGCTTTTCTCTTAAAACTGTTTTCTGTACTATCTATAATATCGAGTTATCGAGGTTTCAATAATTTTTCTCTTTGTATTTATCTGCAACAGCCCAAAAAAATCCTTAAACGATAGTTATAGATTTCCAACACCGAAATTAATTAAATGCTTCATATTATGGTTTAAATATTTCAGCACCCAAAACTTACAATAGGCCCATCTCTTTCATCTGTACATATTTCAAACGGATAAAAAGTATATATTTTTTAAATGCAGTTCTAACTGAAAAACTTGCAAAGCAGCAGAGGTTCTTATTAAATGCAAAGTGTTGTATTTATGCTTGTCAAATTCCTTGTCTTAATTTCGCTTCTCTTAAATCCTAATGAAAGATTTCGATTTGTTCCTTAACCTACATTTTTAAGAGTTGAAACGACGACAAAAAAGGAGTTTTGTGTGTGTGTATAATTATATTATTAGCCCTTGGCGCATTAAACAAAAAAAGCATTAAACCAACATAACAAAAGTATTTACAAATTTAGAAAAATTTGTACTTTCAAAAATGACGTGTACGCGTACACCAGATAACATTAGTTCATTCGTTCCACACAACTTATATAATTAAACAATTACGCAATGTCAAGTTACACTATACTAGTTTTAATGATTAAATTACCATACAATGTTACTAAACCTAAAGACAATTTAACAGTTTTTTATATATAACACTAACGATTTTCACTCTGGCAGAGTTCCACAAAAAATTTATGCTACGATTTTTTTGGATTTCCTCTGGCGTTTATTTGAAACTACTAACACGGGATCTTGCTTCTCTTTGGTTGATGGTTCATGATGGGAAAAACCTTTTGTTGTAGAACCTCTTTGCGAACGCAGGTGATCCAGTTCCCTGAGTCGCGGTTGGAGGAGGTGGCGGTGGGATCAAGTTTCCAACTGGGACACCTCCAATTATAGGCCCTTGAGAGGATGAGGATGAAGAAGTGGATGATGATGATGTCGATGAAGAAGATTGAGTCCTACTGTTTGAGTGTTGATGGTTTGTGTAGGATGATGGGCCGTTTGGCGTTCCACGGTAGTGCCTGTTGTACGATGAACTTTGGGATGTGGACGCGGATGATACGTAACCGTTTGGAGCAGGACTGGATTTTGTAGCTCCGTTTGGCGTTGTTGAGTGGGAGGATTGATGCGAGAGCAAGGGCAGAGGTGGCATTCCAGACTGCTTTAAGGATGCTGCCGTTGGCACAGACAATCTATGACCCATTGCAGGTGGTGGTCCACCCGGAGGTGGCGGTGGTGGAGGAGGTGGTACGTTTGCTGAGCGGGTATATGTCACTCCTACTTCACCTGGAGAATTTAAACAAATGTAAAGGTTCAGGACTACTTAGATTTTGATCACGTTTGTTTGATTTTGGTTATCATGTTCAACGACTTACCATTGGGCTTATGCTTATCCAACGATTCTCTCGGAGATGTGAGAGTTGGCGTTTTCTCCGACTGAACTGTGTCTGCGTCAGGAACGCGAATACCAAAGCTTTTGCTTAACCTTTTTCCGAGCTCTTCCCTCTTCCTCTCAGCTAACGTTGGTGTAGAGCTGAACTGGAGAGCTGCAAGAGTGACAAATGTTATTAGGGATTCAATACGATTTAGATGTACTCAGTCAGACTCATAAAGTTAAAAAATACTTACTTCCGCGAACAGCGGTAGGTTCACCATCTGCAGTTGGACTGGTACTGTCTTTCACAGTCGCAATCACAACGTCCGATGAGTTGGATTCCGTACTTGTAATGGAATTTAAAGCTATACCAACTGGGTTACTTAAAGCTGACGATTTTTCCTCTGTAGAATGGCCTTCCTTCTTTCGCTTGAAATACTCTTCCATCGATAACTAAAATAGGGAACAAAAAGCCAGCCGTTAGTATTAAGTCAACAACATAACACTTAGATATCATTCTTATAAATATAACCCTCACCTTTTTCTTTACTTGTGTTGGAGTTTTAGGACTAGATTCAACATTTTCTCGCTTGTCACTCGGGTCGCCGACATCACTTCCACCACCACTACTTGTTCTGCTCGCATCACCATCAAATTGAGAAGAGCCTCCCTGATGATCCTCAAATTCACCGGTATCATGTTGTTTTAGGGACTCCTTCTCTGCACCCTTTTCAGGTGATGATAAATTACCGGTAAGCTTGGCATACTGTTCGGGGTTGCGCACATAGTCTAGTACTATCGCATCTGCTGTAGATTTCACGGGGGAACTACTATTAGAGCTATTTACCACCGGTTCAGGAGCGTCCACCTGATCCCATCTACTCCTTCGTGGAGTCGAAGAACGATTTGGGGATGAACTTTCACTGCTGTTATCTTTGTCGCATTTTTCCTCCATAAAACTGGTAGCGTTATCATCTACTTCACCAGGCTTTTGTACAGTGTCTTCATTGTGTTCCTCTGACTTTCCTTCATCAAGATCCTCCATGTCTTCTTCGGCGCTGGACACTTCCGAGCACGACCACTTTCTTGTAGGCATGTCTCTAGACACTGGTTCTTCTTCCTCAACCATGTTCACTTGCTCATTCTGTTCTGTTTCTTCTGCTTCTGCTGTTTCCGCATC
This sequence comes from Entomobrya multifasciata, assembly GCA_034693345.1. Lineage (NCBI taxonomy): Eukaryota > Metazoa > Arthropoda > Collembola > Entomobryomorpha > Entomobryidae > Entomobrya > Entomobrya multifasciata. Next base: position 12,127 of record JAQFXM010001760.1, on the reverse strand, counting down.
AAGTCCAGCGTCGGTGTTATTTGGAGTTGATGGTGGAGTGTTGCTTACCTCTGAAGACATTGAGGCACGAGCTAGCCTACGTTTCTTCAACGGAGCCAGACACTCTACTCCGACGGGAGAACTAGGACGAGAATTGGGACTGGGAACTGCAGACGGATCTGTTTCCTCGCTAATTGCCTGACGGAGCCACCTCTTTTTCGCTGACGCATTGTCCAAATTTCCGTTAGCCACGGGTAGCACGAGAAAATTTGCATTTGAAGAGGAGGTAGATGGTTGTACGGGCGGTGTTGTTGCGCCAGGTGTGGTCAGGATGGCGTTTGTTTTTCTCATGTACTGTGATGGCAAGCTAGGAGAGGCATGAGCTCCTGATCCAATTCGCCACTCTGACATCATTTCCTGATAAAATAAATGTAAGAAAGAATATTTATTAAGCTACTGTACATAATAGTTCTATTACTAATATAATAGCAATCTTAATGAACTTTTACCTTCTTCTTTGGCAGCCTGAAGTTGGGCCCCATATTCTCCTGAAGTGGTGACATACCCGCTCTTGACGATTCATCAGCAGAATTGATGTCAGACTCTGTAGAAGTCGACCTCATATCAGCAATGCTACCCGAATTCCTATGCATTATCATCTGTGGCTTAATGCCAGATTTACTAGAAGATCTTCCCCGTTTCCTGCCCTTCTTTTTGTTGATGTTCATTGGTGCGAATCTGATCGGAGCCAATGTCATTGAAGTGTTCGACTGTGAATCATCATCGTGATCCGTCTCTCTTTCGTCTGACCTTTTATCTTTACCGCTCTTGTCCTTTTTCTGATTTTGCCTGTTCTCCTTTTTCTTTTGATTACTTTCCATCTTCTCAATTATCTTCAATACAGACTGCAGTTTCCTTTCTTCTCTAGTCATTTTGTGGGAGTCTGCAGCACTGTGTTGTTCACTCGAGCCAGCTGAAGGTGCGAAAGCAGTTGATGCTTCAGCTCCTGATCTGTGACGCTGCCTGATTGGTGGAGCTGGTGCTGGAACGGTTGCGTCTGATTTTCGTTTGGTTGTCACCGGGGTAGTAGCAGGTTCTTCAGTAGCAGCCACTATAGCACTTGTTCTCGCTCTCGTCGTTCTACCATCATTTCGATCTTTGGATGAAGGTGTGGAATCCTGAATTTCTTCCGTGGGGGTTACGTTGCCAGAGCTTGGCTTACTTACGCTTATTTCAGCTGGTGGCTGTTGCTGTTGAGGTGAAACCAGTGGTGCTGTTGGGGATCTTAACGGCTCAATAGGTTCCTTATCCACGAGGGACGTACGTCTTGAACTCATGCGCCTCTTTCTCTCCCTGATTCTGTAAAATAAATTGATAAACAATTAGTCACCTAAAAACAACCGAATTTTGCAATTGAAAAAGCCATATTACTACAAAAAACTTACTCTTGAGGTGCCGACGTAGGACTAACAAGTGCCCCATTCTTCTTGTGCAAAACGACGTCTCCTCCAATAACCGGGTCGTGCATAACCGCCTTACAGGTATCGAGATCAGAGCAGGCGCACGGGAGAGGTGGCGGGAGGACGTGATACTTTTGAACGACAGAATTCATGGTGTTACATGTCACTGATTTGAACTCATGGGGAATGGTGACCTCATCATCAACGTCAATCACTGCTGTCGCTACAACATACGCATGGATGGTGCCCTTTCCAACTACATGTCTGATTTCAGCGTTCGGGACACAGGATCTTCTTACAAACCTTGCGTCGTTACCATACTTCCTCGAGTCGATGCAAATGCACATTCCATTTTTGGGAACTTGATGGAAAAACACGAATGGTTCTGGAGAAATCGTGTTTGGGTTACCGGGTGTTGTTTTTTTACTGTAAAAAATAGTAATCAATATAATTTCAATGCCTATTAGAATTAATTTCTTATATAACTTTACATTTAAAGAACACGGCACTTACTTTGTAGGGACGAATCCTGTGTGCATCAAAAACTTGCCAATGAACTCAATAATTGCCTGTCCGGGCTCCACTCGCACAGCAGCCAGTAGAGTTTTGAGTTTCTTCCCTCCCTCCAAACTGGTTACGCCAAGTTTCCATCTCTTCGTACTTTCGTCCTCAGGCAGGGGTGTGAAATCAGGTACAGAACTGGATCCTAACATTCCTCCGTGGTTTTTCAGCAACTTTGCCCTCAACTCTGGAGAGTAGCTGCACACGGCATTCTCTGCTTCCTCGTACTTATCCAAGTACGGTGATGAAGAGTAGGGACACAAGCTGTTGAATCCAAAGTTGACGTTAATGTGTAACGAGCTGGATGCACTTAGCGATGGATCGGGACTGTTGCTTGCAGAGATATTATTGCTCAACGTGCTGGGGGGATTTGTTGACAAGGACTTGTCGAAACTAGGAGATCTCGACTTGATTTTCTCTGAACTGAGAGATGGGGCTGCTGAGGAGATGATATGAGGTGGACTCAGGTCTCCGTTAGGTATATCCTTGAAAATCTATTGCAAAAAAACACATATTTTTGAACAACCAGTACTGCAAAATAAGGTTATAAGAAATTTCCGAACTTGTGAAAATCATGTTAAACTGACCTGTTTCCTCTTCCTTCGAGATTCACTATTCGCAAGTAGCCCATTTGAGTCATTCTTCCCTTCATCCTGTTTGAACTCTGTACCCCTCTCGTCACTCTCCTTCCCATTTTCATCCAACTGCAAGGAATCCAATGAGTTTTCCTTGTGATCCTCAACCCCCTTTTCAGAATCCTCCCTGCTTGGACTTGACAACGGCGATGATAAAGTATTCCTACGTGTGTAGCTTCTTCTCGTTTTAGGTGGCTCTGCGTCACCTTTCATTCCAAGGAAATATTTTCTAGGCCCCCTCTCAGATGACCTTCGTTTTCTCGATATTTTTGACGGACTATCAAAGTCCAACATGAGATTCTGACCTCTCTTTCCACTGTACTTTCTTGATCTTTTGGCATTAGGTGAATGAAGAGGAGACGACTGCATTTCACTGTCGCTATCTGAAAAAGGCTGACCGTTTGAAAGACTAGGCCTTCCTCGTCTTTTTAGTTTTCCTGTTGATTTTCCAGGAGAGGAAAGCATATATCCCGCAGCGTTGGGCTCTGCAGGAGTACCCGATCTACTTTTTTCATTTACAGCGTCCTGATCACTATCGCCACCCACTGTGGAGTCATCCTCGACAACACCCAAGTCCATCATTTCCTTCTTGCGGTCTTGAATCGCTCTAGCTCTGGCTTTTGACACCCATCGCGGATTGCAAATTTCGCAGAGATACGCTTCGGGGATATCGCTTCTGTCAATCCCCATGCAGTCCACATGCTGCCACATGGAGCACTTATCACAGCATATCATGAATCCATCATCATGCAGGTAATCACAAATACACCTTGTGATTCCCTCACTGTTGGAGTCTTCGGGTGGCACAGCTTTACTGCTGGTATTATTGCTGCTGGTTTCAGATGACGAGTCCTTTGTCAGAACGTTGTTTACCGTTGCTTGTTTTGACCACAGCAAGGATGGAGGGGCCGGATCCTTGGGAGACGTCAAGGCAGAAACAGCTGTCAACTTTGCATCCCAGCCCATTCTGCTCAACGAATCATTTTGCATGTGAGCGGCATCCGCCAATTTTGTTAAGTTTGCAGATTTCTCACTGAAGTGCAAGTCATCTCCAGATAAATGCTTGTCTTTCCCTTTCCTAATGATTTTCTCTTGGCCATATTGAGCCAATGCCAATTCGAGTTTGTTTTTCTTCAGCCTACGTTTCGCATGTTCAATATTGACACCACCGGAGTTGTGTTCGTCGTGGGAATTCAAGGAATTTCGCAGTTGATCTTGATCTGCCTGCAAGCTGGCATGATACGGAGGTATCGTGTTGTTGAGCGTAGGCTGCAGCTCTGCTTTCCTTGAACGCTTCCTGCCAGGTACTCCAGGTTTCCTCCCAGGAACAATATCACCGTGATCTTCCTTATTCTCCAACGTCTTTCTCCTCCTCCTTCTGCCAGGTACCGATGCAGGAGACTCCGACCGAGGTCTTCTGCTTTTAGCCACCACTTCTGACGCCGTGATTGGAGGACTTGGCGCCGTTCCTCTAACGTTTCCGCATAGAGTCAAAGCGGGAGGTGGAGGTTTGGGGTGCAACGAAAGAGGTGATGGAGGTGGTTGGGGCATGTGTATCTTGTTATTCGGAGGGGATGCCGCCCGAAGGTTACCTAGTGGCAGCGTTGGCACTGCCGGTGGAGGTGGTGGTGCTACGACAGGTTCCTTGTGGTGATGATGCTGCTGCGGTACTTGGGCGTAGCTTGGCTGAGGTTGTGACGGGATGGGAGACAACCTTTTGGGCAACGTGTAGTTGTGATCTTGTAGCGCAGCAGCGGCAACATCCACGGAGCGACACGACATGTACTCGTGGGGATTCCTATGTCTCATAAGGACAGAGGGACGAGTGCTGTTGAGATTCGGAATGGCAGGTGGGGACTTGAGGCGAAGATCCGACGTAGTAATTTCCCTTCTCATTTCATGCTCTTGAATGGGTCTTGCCGGTTGTGGTATGGTGGTTACGGGAATCGACGGTCCTCTGAATGACGCGGTGTTCATTTGAAAGACGCCGCCACGTTGTTGTTTATCAACTAAATGAGATCCTACTGGAGTGGGTACTTGAGAAGATAACGTAGGGGGATGAGGTAAACGGAGTTCCACCGTTGGTTGAGATGCGTTTCCGGTTTGGATAGAAAAGTGTCCCGGAACTTGACCTGCTGCGAGATTCATTCCCGCGGGGAGGGTAAATATTCTCTGGCTTCCACCTGATGATACTGCAGAATAAATATTTAGAATTCACAGTTTAGTAACAATTTCAGAATAATAAATGATGGATATCAAAAACAAAAATTTAATTTGTAATTAATAATTTGTTTACCATGAGGATGTGCTAGTCTCATAGGTCCATTGGAAATGCCATGGACAGCGTAAGTGATCTGTCCAGACGGTCCAGAGGAATGATGTATCGTGATAGGGACAACGGGGAATCCGGATAAACCTTGGGGCATTGTTACGCTAGTACGACCACCACCACCACTAGAAGCATCCGTGTTACCCCCAGAAGAAGCAGTAGAAACTACGGCGGTAACAGGTGCTTCTCCTCGACTGACACTAACCGCCGTCCCCGCAGACATGGGTCCTTGATGCTGTTGTATGGCTGCTTGGGAAGCGGCTTCCATAGCTGCGGAAGCCACAGCACCCAGATAATTCATGAGGCTCATTTTGACAACAACTCAATCGAATCACTTTACTTAATTGTCTATTAACACGAATAATATTTTCTACAAACCACATAAATTTTTTGACTTCCACGACATGATCATCAAGTTGTTGTAACATATACATCACTACACTGTTCCCACTTGAAATCGTAGTCTTTTTTCCCTGCTTCCTGAAACCTTTCTTGTTTCAGCCATCTCCGCTCTCCAGCGCTAAATTCCTGTACAATTTTCCATTCAAACATTTCAGTGGTGACCTGCGAAATAAAAAGAAAACAATCCAGTTTGTTATTTTCGAACAGTATCCTTGGCATCTTCATGTAACCATTCTAAATGTCGGGTGAAAAAGGCGACTTGCCGGTGACAAGCATATCATGACATTGCATATAGTCCAAAACCTCCAACCCATATCATCAAATATTCATCAATTTATTATCTTAAATGCTCCATTAGCCATTTCGTTCCAAATTTAATCAACAAACATTCAAAAACCGCATAAGTGCATAAGCGTTTATGCATTTCATACATCTTCTGCATTTAAATGACAATGTCCCCAAAAACATCCTCCACCAAAACTTTACATGAACTTTTTCCCTCAAATAACCCAATCATCATTTTCATCCCAGTTCATTTCATTTCTAACTCAATATGCCTGCTTGCTGAACATTATCCCCAATACCCAACCCAATGAAAAAAATCCCCTATACAAACATACATAAAAATATAATACGTAATATGCTCTGGCTCTCAACTCCACACACTAATCCCCATTCCGAGAACAAGTACCTACATATCCATGTTAAAACCCCAAACACACCAAAACCAAGAAAGCAAAAGTAGAAAAAAAAATCCAGTTCTCATGCACATCAGTTTTTACACGATACATCCCCACATAACTTCATACCATCAACAAAAAAATCCCTCAGAAAAGAATCTCTCTCCATCATACCAATAAAAAGCCGTTTTTCATTCACTTTTCATACACATACGCTTGAGAGAGAGAGAAACAAAACTAAAACGCTCATCCCTGTACCTCCTCCACCACTTTACCACCTCACAATACCCCGCATCATCATCAACACCATCAACATGATGGAATTCTACAAAAGAATTCAATTCTCTGCTAACATCAACATCAACAAGCATACAAAACCATAATATTCATCCTTGTTGCCAGACAGGTATGTTATGCCCTATTGTTAACTTCCCATTGAACCCGTCCTCTCTCTCACACACACAACTCTATCCTCTCTACTGAGATTTTTTTAATTCAATTTTTTTTATCAAAACTACAATGTATGCTTTACTAACTCCCACCACCACCAACCATACCAAAAATCCTACGTTGATCCGACTCACGTAATAATACTCACCAGAGTACATTTTCAACACGAACCTAAACGAACAAGACTGACGACGCGTTTCTTTCAGAGAGCCAGAGCACCATCCACAACTTTTCAACTCACCCAAAAAACTCCGTCGTGTGTTTTATAAAGCATCACATCTTCAAGAAAAAAACATATCACGACAAACGATAAAGCATTTCGATACAATAGGTGTGTGTTCAGTGCACACACAACACCAACTCCAGTAAAAATGCAGCAGTGGTGGTGGTGAAACCCCATCGACAAAAAATATATATTCCTCCCCAGCAACCACCACCATTTGACTTTGACCTAACAGCCATGGTATATCCTGGCGCATGCAAATTTTTTCTCCCTCTTCTATTTCCTCCCTAAACACGCATATACGTGATTTTCCCACAAAGAAAAAAAAATCGTTTGACAATAAAGAAAGGTGGACACCTCAAAAAAAAATATGGTCATGATGATGACGATGACAGCCCTACGATAACCAATCCCAGACCACAGCAACACAACCCGAAAATACCCGGAAAGCTAGTCACCCGAGTACTCACGATCATACCGAGTGTTCTAACTGAATCGAAACGGAATAGAAGGCTAAAACATAAAAAAAATTCCCTTAGAGCAATATGTAGTCAGGGATTATATGATTTTTCAGCTGCGAGAAACGTTATTGAACTAACCTTTACACACCAATGTTTTGTAGTTCATGGAAAGACTTTGCCACTAGTAGAAAAAAAAGCATACACACACTCACTACCGTGTTATTTTTTTCCAGGAAATAAAATACTAGTTTTAAAATTTCGGTAGAGCATATAAAACTGTCGTGTAATTTTTTAAGTGGAATGGATACGTAATGAAATTTGTGCACATCAAAAATACATTCAAATCCAGGACAAAAGCTTTGCTAGTGTTTTATATGATGCATGCAGACAGGATATTGTACATTTTTTCATTTCGCAATTTCAATGAACTGAATAGCGATTCACCCAAATCGATAATCAGGAGAAAATCAAAGGTACATTACATCGTCGTCATCAAGTTTGCAAACATCAAAAAACTATCAACATTTTACATTTTTTCAGACATGTCTCAAATCACCCCAAGTCAAGTATCAGTCTCATGCAAAGTGTTGTTAAAAATTAACTTCCACATATAAATCCACCACACCACCATCATCATCCTCATCATTATCATCATCATGATCAGCCAGACATTTACAATTCAAAAGTTAACTATCCCTGCAAACAATCTACCCGTAAACAATGCAAAAGAGAATAGTCCCTGAGGGCATGAATACAGAGTATAAAAAATATGGATATGCACACACAGCACACAGCCAGCGATACAAAACAAAACGCTTTTGTACAACAATGCATCGCACAAACATTGTTACGTTTTAGTACTTTTTTAAAGCTGTTACGTGTACGCTGCGGTGCTACAACAGATATATTTGGTTTCATAATAACCATACACATAGTTTTAAATGTTTTACATGCGTTCGAGAAAAAAAAGTATTATGATGAAGCTCTACTCTTATTTTTCTCATACGACCATATTGATTATGAGAGAGAGATTTAACGCAGCAGTAAAATGCAATGCTACATTTTATATACCAAGCTTGTGTGCAAGAATAAAAAATTCTGATTGCGCTTTTTTAGAGCTATGAACTTATTCAAGCTTGTAAAATATATAGCATGTATATATTTTTTTGACAATATTTTGTAACTCAAATTTAATATTCAATTATTCAATCCTCTACAAATTTAATACGGTATGTTTCAAATTCAATCTAAGATAAAAAACGGAAAAATCAATATTTAAAAAATCTCTACACACAAAACATGTGCGAATGCAAAATAAATAGATGAAAAAAACGAAATATTTAAACATCTTTGATCTTGATAACCATTCAATGACCTCGTGTTATGGTGGTGAAGTCAATTCAATTCACTTCTGCAGAAGCTCCACCAGACCAGATGCATACAGATAAATAAAATTTGAGAAGAGAACTGTTTTTATAACCCATCAAATACTGTCATACAAAAAATATATAATGACAAGTTAAAAAAAAAGTTAATGAGAAAAAAAAGTATGCCCATTCAAAAAGTTCATTTACACTTAGTCGATTGAAAAAATTATACTCTCGTTCATTTCATTTGTCGCTGTCGGAAATGCCAATAATAAATTTTGTAATATCCAATTATCAGGAATAAAAATATAAAATGTCAAATGGTATGCCGCCACACTACCGGAATAATTGCCTTGTGGAGTGTGTGGAGTAACGTACTTATGTACCCGTCTACCTACCTACTTTATCAAATAAATTAGCGTGTGTACATTCTACAAATTTATTAAAATACTCAATAAAATATCATGGAATGAAAAATAGTACGTTAGAAAAAATCAAAACGGCATTCTTGAGGAATAAAAAAAGAGGTGAAGCATGTTGTGAAGCGAGTTGTTCTAAAAATATAAAAATATCTCTGAATCGGTCGTTCGGGAGTTGCCGTGAAAAATAAACGGCGAAAAGTAACGGAAATTTTGGGACGAAACCCCCCGATTGAGAAAAAATAGTGCACAGATAAGGATAAGATATACATTATTATTTTTTTCTATGCTTTTTGCTACATTGGTTTTTCAGAAGAAATTTGTTATTGTGAGGATTGGATAAGTGTTTTATTGATATACAATCATTAGAAAACAAGACGAGTTATTTACACAAGTGCATTGGAGGAGGAAGATGAGATTTTTAGTTGAACAAATGCAATGTATCAGACACCCTCTTCTTACTAAACTTATCTGTTTAAATTATGTGGAAAGATTTAACGATATACTATCCGATCACTTCTTCATGAGAAGGGAAAAAATATATAAATTCCCTACGCGTTTGCGTGAGCCAAGAATTTTTACACAAAATAGCTTTGCAAAAAATATAAAAATGAAAATCTAAGAGGGCACTTCTCTCTATCTATCTGTTGAAAACAACACACGCTAAAAAAAACCTAATCTTATTGCATTTAATTTTTTTTACATGATGTGATGTAGCTTGCAAATATGTGGTACAGTAGCAAGAAGCGTTTTTTTGCAAAGAAAAAAAAGAGTCCACTTCCGAAAAAAACCGTTTTCACTTCCGAACACGAGAAAGTACGTTAGAGAGAGAGAGAGAGTCTGTAAACCCGCCATCCAGAGATTCTAACATGGCCAAGCCTATAGTTTTGGAGGATGAGAGGAGAGGGGGATATTATATTTTTGAGAGAGAGGGGATGTGTTACGTAAGTGGTCGTTGACGACGCTGACGCTGCTGAACGCGACGACGCTGCTTTTTTTGCAAATATGAATGTGTGAGTAAACTGAACAACTTAGAACTTAGAATATTGCGTCTTGCGTCAGCTTTAAATGGAAATCATGAAACTTGCAGGGTTTTGAACCTTCTTTTAAAATAATTGTCGGGTTAATTATTCTAAAATGAAACTTACATGTTTGTTAAATAGTCCATTTGGTAAACGACAGTACGACACGGGTAACTTTTCTAATTAATTTGTAGCACAGCACGAACGAATGACTCAACTCAAGAGACTGCTGGATTTGAACTTGGATTTGTCTTCAAATTTGAAATCCTAACAAATGCAAATCACGCTTTAATGATTTATGGCTTTAGAACAAATTGGCTTAAATATGGTTAACTTTTCATGATAACTTGCTGTTTTAATGAATGATTACTTTAAAATATGAAACGTTACTAAACGAAATTAACTTATTTTCTTTCTCAACAATCAAGACTAGAATAGAATATCTAAATTCTTACACTTTGGCAACTTTCAATTTTAATTCTTAATTCACTATTTGTACTAATTTCTTTGTTGTAAACTAAACTGCATAATTTTGGTTGAGCTGCGTGGTGTGATTGTGATCCTGTCAGGCGCACGCCTGGCCTGTCTATTTTTGTCTGAATGAAACTCAATTTAGAATTGAAACGAACGGAATACCGGATGATCATGAAAGTTTCTGACAGAATGTTTTATTTTGTGAAATGAAAACTGATTGGTTTCTACACCGCTTGTTGTACACGTCCACCGCTTTATATTTTAAGAGTTTCATTGCATTGATTGCTGGCATGGCATAATTTTCTGGAGGAGCAAGATTGGAGGGGGCGACATGACAATTCTTCAAGGGTAAAGTAACGTAACAATGAATGAATGAGGATCATGTGTGATTTCAGATGTCATTTCGCTTTTAATTGTGGCGGTGATTGGGAACAAGTGGAATGTGCAACCAAAACAATAAACATTGACAGATGATTGTTTCAGTGATAATGGTTTGTTTACAGTTTTCATTTCTTTAGAGTAAGTTGTTTTTTAGTTTAAGGTTAAGTTAATTTAAACTTGTTTTTGTTTGTTTTAATTTTGTAAACAGGTGACAAGGCTATATAACATTGACAATGGACAATGAAGGATTGTCAATTTAGAGCAATCAAAGTTTTGACGATTGGTAATTGAAGTTTGCAACTTTTTGTCGGAAAACCCTTTGGAGAACAAGAACAAAAGTAACTTAATTCAATTACAAGGTAATTAGCCAAGTGACAAAAGTGCAATCAATTTAGGCAAATACACACAATCAATCTGTATTACAATTGGTATTGTTTATTGTTTTACAGCATTTTAATTGGCCTGTTAACCTGATTGAGATGCCGAAAATAGAAGGAACAGCTTAATCAATCAAATAACCTAACAGAGAGACAACCTAAGACTTTTTGGAGGGACTGACACTAAATCGGATACATGCTAGTCAACTAAACTTTAAAGATTTAACGCCAGTTTTACACACTAATTCACCCGGACATTTTAAAGTAAATACTTTTAACTCTAAAACAATTAACTTGACCACTTACCTGGTGCGTTCAAAACTCCAGATAACGTAGTACCGTCACCAGATAACACCCAAACTTGTCAACAGTAAACACCACTGCTACTGATTAACGTAATCGCATTTAATTTCTTGATTGAAACGATTTTAAACCCACACTCACACTTTAAACACTTCTTTTTTTCGCTCCAAAATCCGCCGTGATACTTGAAACGTTGTAATTTTTCCAAAATTTTGAAACCTACTCAACTCACTTCTTTGACTAACTACCAGACTCTTCTACACGTAGACGCCGTGTTACAGCAATTAAATTTAATTCAATAGTTTTATGTAATGTATTTTTTTGAAAAATAATATTCTACTTCTAAATATGCCTCCAAAGTGAACTCACACACAGAGTGTATACACAAACAAGACAAACGTATATATAAATTCTAGAGGAGAATTATTTTTTCCACACACACACACACAAGAGTATATATGAAAAGCGTTTAGCCAATAATATTAGGTATATTTTTTCTGTAAAGAGTCCCTACTAGAAATGATACCTCATACATTATAATGTTTAAAAATCGAAAGATGTCTGCCAAGCCTGAAGCCAGAGGGCCAGAGAGAGAAGAGAACCC
>JAQFXM010001759.1:0-29350 GCA_034693345.1 Entomobrya multifasciata | reverse complement strand
GGGAGATATTAACATGGGGAGATATTTTCACGGGGAGATATTTACCCGGGGAGATAAAAATCACGGGGAGATTTTTGCACGGGGAGAGAAAGGCCGTAAGGCCTAAAATGAGGTAGACACTTTAACTTACCGACGCACTTATGGTTGCTTTTTTTAAAGGAGCGTGACTTTATACAACTTTAAAACTGGTAACCAAACTTAAGGTGAGTCATAAATTTATATATTTGATCATTTAAAAATTGAGCGTTTCAAGATAAATTTGTTATGATGACGAAAGGCTTTATACTCAGTTGGAATGTCACGGAGTTAACACCTGCGTAAACGGTACTTTAAATTTTGTAACGATTTAAGGTTTTAAATGGTTAGAGTACAATACCAGACAATTTTTTTGTAATGACTGATACCTGTAAACCGGAAAATAAAAGCTGTCTATCTATCTATCTAAGATATATCGTAAAATTCCCTTTGCAGAAGGACAATGTGTGTTACTGTTAAAAATCGTTTGGAGATAGTTAAGGAAAAAGACAATGATGAAATCAACCAATTGGACAATGGCTACGTATTCTCAGAACTTTCATCACGTAGCGTAGACACAGTCAAAAGAATTTATTTTGTGTTTAGTATTTATTTACACCATTGTTGTTAACGTTTGGATTATCCCGCACGGTGACAAAAGTGATTTTTTTTGTGTTCAAAATTTTCTCTTGATCGCAGTACTATCAGGAACATTTATCATTTTTCGTCGTTTAAGGGAGTGGTTATTTCGTCTGTTTGAATTGGATTCAGATGAGCTATGTAACCTTATTTCAAGAAGGCCATGGATTACTCAATTCCTGATGTGGACAAAGACTGCAAGATATGTCGTTGGTTATATTTCCCATGGCATAATTTATTTTTGCTGCATTGCAAAAATTTTCATTCTTTTTGTGTTGTTGGTAAATTCCAAAAAAAAAATATTTTGAAGCCATAAGTTCTAGTTTTATATTGCGCAAATATCTATTTTTTAAATCATAAATTTTAAAAGCGTGATTATTTTTTAACGGAAGGTTTAATTGAAACTCGTATTGCTCATATTTATTAAAGTGTGTATGGCTTAGTTAATCTACAGGATTATTGTTTATGTAAAAAGTAAACGAAAATTGTCATGTTTCAATATATATTGTAAAGCTATAAGTCAATTAAATGTTTAAAATGAACTAGTATAAATCATACATTGCTCTAAATTACTGAACAATATAATGTCTTATAATGGTATTATTAATCCAAGCATAATTCACAGTATATGACGGCTAAGTAACGGTAAGGGCGCAGCGAAACCTGCCAACTACTGTTTTACTAAAACCGATATTAATTTTTTTGACCGCTAAACATCGACACATAATAACTCACTCCACATTGCCTAATCGAACGCAGTTGTCTTGGACAAATGTGAAAAATAAGCTCTTGTTTGCAGTATAAATAATCAATAAAAGCGCTCGTTTTTCGGATAAATATTAGGCTCCGAATTTTTTTTATTATGAATCATTTCTCAGAACAATTAATTCAGACGCCACAAAAACCTAATATGCATTTAATGAAGCAGATTTCAAAAATGTTTTAAACATTTCTTTTTTATCGCATCGCATTTTTATTCAATTGATAAAGGTAATTCCTAAAAATCATAATTTTTGGTACTCAACTTTTTGTCTCAACCAAATTTAATTATTTTTATCTTTAAAAATGCACTGAATCGAAGCAAACAGATTTCCTTTAATCCTGAAAGGATATATCATCACCAGATTAAGCGATTCGGAATACTATATGCAGAAAAGTATTTCTATCAGTTTTTAATAGACGAATTGGAATTTTTATTCTTTGAGCTGATCAATATTCAAAAACAAAATTTTGGATTAGTAAATGTTTAGCATACCAGACATGTTGTCAAAATCTATATGTTTACTTTACTCAATTTATATAAACAGCATTACGTTTCAAGTGAAAACTTTTTTAATCACATACAAACAGGTGTTTTACACAGCATCAATAGCAAGTTAACAAGAGGGAGCAAATCATATTAAAGTGTTTAATTAATTATTCTGACGGCTTAATTACAAAACAGACCGCAAAGATAACTGACCAGATTTAATTCTTAAATGTGATAAAGTAGGTAATTCAAAGTGACAGCTGTTGACTCAACTACTTCTCTTTTTTGCAGTATTGAAGAATATGTTCATATTTTTCTGGTGTGAAATTGACCATATCAGTTTCTAACTTCCTGACTTTCCGGACTATAAAATTAAAAAGAAACAAATACTTCAAGGACAATATAAATTGGCTCGCTTTCGGGCTGCCGTAAAGTATAAACAATTTTCCCAAGAAGTAGCAGCAAAGCCAAAGCTAGCGCCCTAAATAGTCGAGTGTACAGAGGGTGAAATTCAACGCTGGAAATATTTCCATCTCCTCTCTTGGTGATATAGAATCCCAAGCTCTCAAGATAAACGATGTCTTTATCGAAGGATTTTGAAGGTAAACACATTTCAGTAACACACATTTATAAGAGCAACTATTATACAATCTTAGAACCTCTGTACGGGATTTTATACTGACTTAAAAACTTGGTAAATTTATATGTTTTATACCAAACCCAATATTATACTTCGTTTCATGTCCATCTGAAATGTTTTTGTTGACGTTTTACTTGTCCAAAACACTGTTTTAATATAATATATTCGTAATAATATAAATATAAATTAAAAAGTAGTCGCTCTAGAATACGGGCGCTTTTACTAACAATTTAGTATGAAATCAATGGTTTGTTGTTTTTTTCCAAATATTTTCAAAACACCTGCATTTTATTTGGACACGAAGCGTATTTTTATTTTCTACCGCACATTTAATAGTTTTTTGAGAAATTGGCTATCGGTTTTATTGCCATAATAATACTTATGTTTTAGCCATCCCATTACCGTTATTAAGCCGTCATTTACTTTCTATCATGCTGCAATTAGTAAAACTAAAAAAGTAGCTAAGTAATTCGAAGCAATTTCAAAGTGCCAAATATTTTGTTTTGGGTGCCAACCGCGGTTGGTATAACATATTTTGGAGTAAGCGTACACATGTGCCTAATAACTGGTCATGGATGATTCACGCAACTACATGGTAAATACATTATTGGTTACAAGGCATAATTATGTGCTCTTCTATGATGTTATGATTTGTCCATAAGAATGATGAAAGCTGCTTTAGACTGAAGTCATGTTGAATTTAACTTAACATTAACACAATATGCTTACAATTTTGACGGAAATTAGTTTATTAACAATTAAGGTATTGGATTTTAAAATGTCTTCCTAATTTAATTCGAAATTATTCTTTAAAAAATAGTTGCTAATAATTTGGGGAGATATATTTAATGCTTGTGTACATATGGCCACGTCATAATAAATTACTTTCTATTTGGAATTTTCTGCGCAAGGCAAAAAATTATTTATATATTGTACTTATTTGGTGCAGTAGAGTTGAGGTTGCGTGAGGATTGCGGATTTCGTATAATATGCGCAGCTACAGTCGTCTCTGCTAAAATGAAAAAAATTAACTCCTAAATGTTTCCTTTTTTGTCTCTTTACTTTTCAAATGACCACGCATAGATTAGAACTGCTTGAACTTTTCGATGCATGAAATATTTACAAAAATGTTCCAAGTTTGTCCCAAAAGTATTTGTCAATTCAGTTTTGATATTTGAATATTTTTCCTGGATTTAAGCAATAAAACGAACATAATATTTATTTGCTAAAAATAATTGTTGCCAATAAAGTTATGTAGAAACAAATTAAATTTACTTCAAATTGAAATTCTCATGAGCTCTAAGGAAAACAATTGTGATTGGATTAAAATTAATTCTAAAAATTTCCGCTGCTTTCAGTGAATGTAGTTCTTGACGTCAAATATATGCCAACCGAAATCGTTTACAACTGGTTTGGAATTTGTATTGTACCGAACGAGAGAGAAAAAACTGGTAAACCCTGCTAAAGAGGTACTGAAATACATTTATACACTTCACAATACATTTTGTTGGTACGAAATTTTGTTTCTTAAAAATATTTTAGGATACTTTTGGTAGCGTCAGTTTTAATTGGAAGAACTGACCACTTTTAGTCGACAAACATTGCTAATAGAATATGCTTCAGGTGTGCTGAAATTTGGAATTGGAATGGTAAGCTAGAATTTACGTCATTACAGTTTCAACCTTTTCATGTGGCCAATTTCATAAGGAAATCCTAATAAAAAAAGACATTTGAACACACAATTTTTTGAGTAGCCGAAGAACTGGTTCAGAAAATATCGCAATTATTTACAGTCAGGTGCACTGATCTGGAATACGAGACGTTAAAATATATCAGCGGGTGAACAAAAGTTCATGGGAATCTCCGAATCCCGTATGTAGTTTCTTGCAAAAGATATTTAGCCGCTGTACAACTGTTTAGTTGTTAACCCGACAAGTAATCAAATCAAATTATTTTTAAGTCGAAAAGTCCGAAAATTAAGGTTTTATTTGCATTTCCATACAATACAATGTGCAATGTACATTTCGCAAAGTATAGACATTAGGACCATATGCTTGAGCGAGAACGAAATGTAGAAAAAACTTATTGGCGTGCTAATATTTATCACATTCGAGAGATCTTAATTTAAGTTGAATAAAGTGAAGTTAGCGTTTCTTTATTTTTTTAGTAATGTGAATAGCAGTAAAACCAATAGTGGAACTTACGGCATAGATTTTTGCATTTAAAACATTTTGAAACAAAGCTTAGTTAGAAAAAAGGACGAAATTAAATGAATTGATTAATAGTTTTTTGAGCGAAGATCAGATTTGAGTAACCGATGGAGTCTTGAAAAATTAAATTTTGGAGTAATTTTACTACTAGTTATTATTCACATGAGTATGTATACATAAAAAGACACAGAATGATTCAAATGGGAAATATTCTATTAACCTTGAATGCTTCGTCCTAATTTCCGCCACGAAATTCCTTCTCTTGCTTTTATGACTATTTTCCATGATATTCAACATGTTTTATTTTGATCAATTGAAATTTCGCCTCCAAATGTAAAATATCAAGCCATTTCATATTACCGCAGATCTGCTACCTTATTAATTCCCTTGTAATGTGCATGTTTTCAAGGGATGGTGATTATTTTCCTAACCTACAAGTAATATTTTATTCTCGTCTTGTTGCAGCTATGAGGTTAATGATTTGATGCGTGAAGTAAAGCTGTTGACGTTTAAGTGTTTTTACGACACATAATGGAAATTAATACAAGTAACGTTTCAAGATATTCATGACGTTTTATGACTTAGTGAAGAAGTTGAGCCATACAATGTCGTATAATAATAAAAGGATACATATAATATCATTTTTTAAAGTGTAGTTATTTAATTCCAGTTTCACATACTTTCATAGATAGATTAACGTTAGTGTCGTTTTGTATGTTTTTATTTTTATGTTTCAAATAATACATAGGGGAAACCAAAAGTTATGAGCCGACTAAACATTCGGATATCTCAGCCGTATGTTGATGATTAAATCAGAGCTTGCTATGCTTAGATAGCCAAGAGTCCAACTTAAAAATGTGCAAAAGCATTGCCATGAAACTGCTTTTTTGTACTGGTGGCAGCTCAAAAACAAAAACTGATGATTGACTCCGTTGCAGGTAAATCGTCAATCATTGAACTAGTGAAACTTTGAGGGCTCCTGAAGAAGCTTGATTAAATTTTTTCCCAAACTCTTCTTGGTGTATTATCTCCCAATCTATCGGTAATTCAGAAATGGTCTCAACAGTTCGTTGCTGGGTAGCTTGTAACACGTGGTAAAATGTCAAAAATCTTTGATAATCAACAGGATTCTAGAGAAAAACAATGGATGTAGAAATTCATAGATAGCATTTAAAGTAAAGCTATATATACGCAACGTATTGAGTACATCAGATACTAAGTATGTGTTATTGCCACGATTAGCTGACTGGTTTTCCTGAATTCGGCATCTCTTGAAAAATGTATGCGCAAAATCAAATTTGATGAAAATCGTATACTCTGCGATCTAGATTTGAACCAATTTCTGGACCAAGTGCGGGTCATTATTGAAACGCCCACTTAATACGAGCAATTTGACACCAACACTATTAGAATCGACGTATAATTAAGAAACTTACGTCCAATTGAATTTGGGTGTACGAAAAATTACCAAAAAATCTGATTTTTTGCTAAAATATGTTTGACCACATTTCTCCTACGTAGAAGCAGTTGGATAAAAATCCCTTTGCACACTTTTAAGTTAGACTCTTGGCTATCTAATCATACCAAGTTCTGATTTATTCATTTTGATAGTGATGAGATATTGGAATGTTTAGTCGGCTCATTACTTTTGGTTTCTCCTATGTATTATGTATCATTGATTTTTTACAATTTCAACTTTTTACGTGTACATTTCCCAAGTTTCAAATTGCAGTATTTCTTTACAATTTTGTCCATTTTACACTTTCGAACCTAAGTGGTCATCAAAAGACTACATGATTCATTAAACTAAACCTATACAATGAACACGATAAATATTGCTACTTGTTCTAGTTGACTACTTGAAGAAAAATAAGTGCAATGAGAGGAAACGAAAAGTAAAAGCTTTGCTTGGACTCCCCACCGTGCTGCATTGATTCAGGTGAATTACCTATTTCATGTGTTTATAATTCAAATGTTAATTTAAAATATCCGTGTTTCATCTGTTAACCATTTCTGACCACATTGTAAAAAGTAACTCACCATTTAACACGTGAACTGTAATTTCTTTCGTTACAGCGTTAGATGAGGAACATTTATAAATGCCAGAGTCCAATATTGTCGCCGTTTGAATCAACAAATAGCTAGTGGTAACTTCACTGGTCTCAGTCGTTAAACTCACACCACCTCTCGGTGAATCAAAACCTATTTCCTTCAAGATACGAAAAAATGAATTTTAACGAAACGCTTCTGTAAGAAACATTTACAACATTTTATTATAATATTTACTTGACCATTGTGCGACCATAAAATATTAGGTGACTCCTCCAAACTGTGTTCAAGGATACAAGTGAGATTTATTGTAGTTCCACAATATACATACATATCAGGTGTTCCAATTATTGTAGTTTTGGGTTCTTTTTATAGCAAAATGTGAGGTTACTTATGTAAAAGTTTTAAATGTTTTTACGAATAATAAATATGTATAATCAACAATGTTTAACTTACCAAAGACAAATAGACGAACAAAATATCAAATTGGCGGGTAAGTACTGATTTGACACTCGTAAAAACCCGAGTCATGCTCCTAAATTTGAAGATTTTAAATTATTTTATTTAATATTTTACTATAATTACTTCATTTCATTCTTACCTGTGAAAATTTGATCATTAAAATCCACTCGAGTGTTCTAGGGTTGTGTATCGCTTGAAATCGTTGATCATTTGAGTAAGTTTTTCGCCCAACAGTCAAAAGATGAATGTCATGGACTCTTATCCAAGATATCTAAGGAAAAGAATTGAATTCAGATTTTCATAACTTGATTTAGCTCACAATAGAAAAATACAATTCATTAAAATGGTGCTGGAATTAAATAACATACTGTTTTATTATCTGAATGGCTTGTGCCGCATGGGAGGATGGCAGTTTTTCCAGCATGCGCTGTTACCTTTTGAAAGACGGTAATGTTAGTATCAGGACTCAGAGATCCGTAATTGTATTTGCAATTTTGTTGTATTTGCCTCCGTTGTAAGCCAAATTTATGGTAAATACTGTTTACAAAAACAATATATTCCCTGTTGTGCATGTTTAATAACTAATAACTGGTGTTCAGTATATATCGAACTACTTATATTATTATTATTACCATTATTGTTAAAACACAAATATTTACTATGCATCAACATATAGGTTATAAGTTTACAACAAGAACTAAAACTCTGAAACAAGTTCAATTTCAATTTTGAAAACAATTTAATAAGTCACATATCTGGCAAATGAAATAACCCACAATTTTTGAAAAATACAGCGCAACCTTATTCTAGATTTTGTTGTTGGAAAAATGGAGTTTATGTGTTGTGTATCTTGTTGTCGATTCATTAAAATCGTAGTAGAAAAACCATTTGCTACAATATGTTCGATGAAAGCACTCTTCGATTCAGTGTAATAATGAAGAAACATTTCTAGTAAACTGTCGATACAGTCGAGGTTTAGTTTAGCCACATTGACCACTCAGTCATCTAGCTATAATCAGCTAGTTAATTAGTAGACCAAACCGTTCGTTGAAATTTGCTTTTTGGCATTGTTTTAGTATTAATTTCTCTGTTGATTATGTATAACGACGTCATAAACAGGTAAAAAAATGCATAAAATTATGCGACAGAAATAGGACCTGTAGTATTAGGGCTTCGCATTTGAAAACGATCCTCTATTTAATTATCAGCTGTAGAAAACCGCGCAGATCCAGTAAAAGGACGAAAATAGAAGAGAAAGGAAAACATTAGAGAAAGAAAGCGAGCTCTGGTAAGCCTCGCATACGTGCTGATGTATGCCCAAGCTAAAGTGTTGATTTATGTGGGCGCATAAATTTATGCGGTCCTGATTTTGACATTGTATGTGGCCATTTGGGAAGAAGGTGGTCACCTGTGATTTTTTGGTATAGAAAGATCAATGGATGATTGGCTAAATGTAACTTTTACAGCTCCCTAGTATAGTACTCACTTAACTATCAAAATTAATTTGACCAGATAAAATTCTAATAAAATTATATTCATCACTGTACATATTAAATGTTTCCCATATTAAATGGCACTGCTTTGCATTCTTGACAGCTTTTAAGGCCCCTGTTCACCCTTTGATCTTTTTCTATTCGCCGCCGTCATTGCATTGCATGCACATGTAGAACATGGCTTACATGTGTAGTATATTACTGTGCAAGTCTGCAGCACACAAACTTATTCACACGACGCACCTGAAAGCATTTGCAAACTAAGCAATATGCAAGTTGTTGGTTATGGCTAGTACGTATGCTTTATAAAAGTTGAATAAAAAATATGTTATGACAATAAAAGCACCTAACAGGTCTGTAAGCTAAAATTTCAGTCGTATTATGCATTTGAAACTAATAATCTAGTTACAGTAGTTCAGTTAGGAGATCGTCTCAAAATTCACTTAAAAAACCGGCTCTCCACGTTAATCAAATGGGCTACAATGATGATTGATTCACTATTGCAAAATAGTCTCTATCAAAAACTACAACAGTTACAAACTTGTGGAAACATTCATTAGAATCGATGAAACTAATTACCTACATATGATTTACAGACCTTTTAATTAAGATTCGCCCTTTACGTCTTGAAATCTTAAAAAATATCGGGAGAACTAAGCAAAGATGATGATCACAAGAGCAGTGGCTGAAGATAAGTAGATACCTACACACGCTAAACAGCTCAGTTTTGTTGTTAGGTAGTTTAGTGCATGCAACGCATGTCAGCTAAATTGGATATGGGCCTTAATTTGATAATGAGCTAAATTAAACCATGGGATATTCACATAATTACATCTACCTATAAAAGAAAGCTAACAGCTAACCATATTCAAAATCTGCGGAACTATTTTATTTTTGGATGCATGCTATTTCAATACGCTTTGGTATGTTAGACGATACAAGTGTGCCGCTAGCGATACTCTTTAAATTTTAGAAGCCCTTACATCAAAAACATGTATCTCGTCAGGATCTAATCTCAGTTTACAAATTTCAGCGAATTATGTTGACAAAAAAGCAAAAAATACCTATGCCACGATACACACGGGTGGCTTTCAAAGAACAGAAAATTGTTCAAAGCTGGTTGTATCTGTGAGTGAAACAAACCCTGACCCTTTTTAGTTGCCAAAATGTCCTCGTCTGAAATGTATTTCGTTAAAATACGTAGAAATATTGAAAAATTTATATACTGATCTATATTATTCATGCTATATATTCACTTTTTGTCAACGTTAGTAAACGCAGACATGACCAATAGCAAGCTCTAGTCATTCATCGCTAATAATATATGAGCTGATGATAAAAACATGAAAAGTCCATATTAATAGTCCAAGTTCTATAACAAATGAAACTCCAAACTTCTTTCAAGGCGAAAAATTCTTAGTTTGTAACCATCTAAAAGCAATATTTGGAATCCAAACATTTTATTCAACCAATATACTATTGTTGAACTAAATTAGTACAAACAGTAGCAATGGAGTTTTATCAGGAGATACAGAGATCATCAAAATTGCATTTGATAATATATTCAAGTCGAGTAAAGAAAACAAATGTTAAGTAACATTGGTTTTACCATTGATTTTTTATTGAGACCTATGCATTTAACACTTAAAAATGTTTTAACTTAAATAAGTAGAAACACGCAAATTGAAATTTACATTCTGTTTACTTAACCTCTAATACTTAGATTTTCATGACACAACAAGTAGTTGATCTACTTAAAAAATCCAAAGTACCTATACCGAATTAAATACTAAAATTTAAATAAATTGAGCACATTCGAATGAGTAAATTGGGGGTTCTACTACAATACTTCAATTTAATAATTAAAAACACACACTTAATAATGTGGACATCCAATTTAAGATTACGATATGGTAGGAAAGGTATGTTCATTTCCTTGGAATATATTTATTTAAGAAAAACTCGACTCTTTCATTGCGTTTGTTTGTATAAATATCATTCCATCCTTTAAGTAGTGATTTTTTTACCCTTAGGGTATTTAATTTGAGAATACGAGGAATGATACGGATGTGATAAAATAATTTTCTACACTACTTTCTCGGGGAAACTAGAATGATAGAACGGGGAAATGAGTATACTCCAACAAAACTAAATCAGACACATTTTGGATCACAATTGTATTTTTTATTTAAGAATTTACATTTATTCAGTAAGCGGCTTTTTTAGAAAAAAATTACAAAACAATACCTGTGTTTTTGTATTCATGTATTGTTATTCATCGTTTATGAAATAAAAAGTGTTTCAGGAGAAACTTGATGATTTGGTTCACTCAAATATTCCAATTACTAATGTTTTGGATGATACTGTTCATTCAATCGAAGCGTGTAAAGTAAAACCCGACAAGATATCTAGAATCTTATCTCATTGCTGCTAAATGACCCCCCGAATTTTTTCTTCATTCTTAGAAAATAGAAAGCCGTATAAAATCATAATTCTATACTTGCTCATTGTGTGTATAGAGTTTTAGTCGTGGTGGTCTTGAAATGTAAATGTTCGAGCCATAGACTTTTTTAAAATGACGTGGCTAAACAAAATACGCCACAGCTCATAAAATATTCTTAAAATTATCACAGGAAAAATCTCCACTTTCCCAAAAAATATATTGTGCGGTGAGCAAAGAGTACACCGCAGAGTTTCCAATCGTAGGAACTCTTGGTGGCTTGGCTGAAGGCAAAATACAGTCGCAACAGAACCATTTTTGTGATAACCATTTCGTGTCAACGAACTCAGATATATGTATTTACCTAAGTATTTATTTATGTATTTTTGTATGTATTTGCAATAATAAACAGGATTATTGCTATAGATTCCGAAATTCTGGGAATTTTATTCGCTGTCATTTAATTATGACATTAAAAGACAGCGTTTAAAAATATCTTAAAATTTACGATCGAAATAAAAAATTAAAATCAGAGAAATATATTTTTTAAATATTTGAATTACTCTATTTAAGAGCAAAATCAAATTAAAGGTATGAAGTGAGCTTGGTGGCTATATCTTTTGAACTTATTTAGGTCAATTGCGGTAATTTTTATTAAAGTGCAATAATATTTGGCAAACGCCGTTATTTAGTAAGCATTAATAGATTCCTATTTGTTCATCACAAAACATAAATAAAGTAGAGTAAAAAATCAGACCCAATAAACATTTCGTCCTATTGAAAAGATTTCATATTTCTGAAAGATCTACATTGATTTAATAAATTTACATTGAACTTCTTTGAAGTTTATATTAATTATAGTAAGTAGTTTCCCTTCTTGTCTCATTTTGTTTACTCTTTGTTATGATTATCTTCATGAATAAATTAAGGGGAGGACAAAAAAAATCCCAGAAAATGCTTCTACAGTTGGTCTCACCGAGAGCTTCCGTAAAATGCTTTTATATTTGAATTCCATATGAATGTCTGTTAGGAAGCATCTATTTTCTGAACTATTCACGCTACTAGAACAAAAAATTTGTCGATGTTTTTAACGTATATTTTTTCTAGTTCATTTTGAGCTTCATTTGCGAATTTTTATGAATTCAAAAACAATTTATATTCGTCTGCAAACTGATGTTGCTTAAATGAAAAATCTACTTAGAGTATTAATGCGGTTTAAGTACCTGCTCGAAACGTTCTAAGTATATACTTTGAGGTATACTGACTGAGTATTCTAATTATTCCATTAAATACTCTGGTCATGTTACTGCCAACTGTAACTGCCAAACTTTATCCAAAAATGATTGTTGAATTCAAAGGAAAGTTCACTTGAAACGGGTAACCAAGCTTTTCTTTTTTTATTCAACGTATTCATATGCTTTGTCTTGAAATGAGACCCTAGCATTTTGAATATCCTAAAGTATATTGCTATGTTTGTCACTGTTCTAAATACATTTATCAAATGAATTCTTTTGTAAGGTTTTGTGTAGCACCAAGTAAATTTATATCTTTTCGGACAATAAAACTGTAAAATTTGTGTTTTTGTGATGTAGTTAATTAGTGAATAGGATGGCTCATCGACAAGAAGAAAGAAACACAATGGATAACTTCGTGGGGTTTGGCTCTGGAATCTATAGTTAGCTTATGTAACCAATGTATTTCCAACGGAACATTTACCGACTCTTTTTCGTTTCCACAACCTTAGTAGGCACGAATGAGCTCAGTGTTGTTCTAATTTTTCAATACGGTAACAGAGTAAAATAGTTTGTCCGTCTGTCTGATTGTCCGTTGTTTTAAAAAGCGTGCTTCAAATCAAAATGCTTTTGCATGTCTTAAAATTACAAGTAAAAATATCTGATTGTAGAAAAAAAAATATACGTGCAATAATATCCCTAATTTGCCTGATTTTGGCGTCCCATAACTTCAAATCTCAGGCATTCTCAGGTTTGCAACCGATCGAAAGAGGGACATTGATTTTGTAAAATGCATTTAAGTTTAAAGTTGTTCAGCGTTATTCAACCAAATTATTACAGGGCCAAAAAATACGGTCCCTTTTGCTACCGCTCTGTGAAAATAATCACATGTTAATTTTAAGAATTTTACGAAGAGTATAATAAAACTCACACGGGAACTAAAAAAAGTGCCGCTCGCAAACCAGCGAGTGAATAGTCGATTCTGGGTCATTTTTACTCGTAGATTACGATTCTGCAATCCTTTTTGTGTAAAGCAAAGAAACACATTTACCACGTAGATACGCATTATTTAAATTATATCGTTAAGCTGTAATTAATGTTTACAATAAAGTAAAGCTTGTTGGTAATTTTGTCAGAAAGCATTCTTTTAACTTTATTTCGTCTTAAAATACTATTTTCCATCCTGAATTATTGAATTACGATAGATCAATAAGACCTTCGGGGAGTAGGGCTAACTTTACATAGGTAGGAAAGAACTTTAAGTGCTCGTAGTAAATTCGTTTATTTGTTTTACACAAAACGGATTGCAGAATCGTAATCTACGAGTAAAAATGGCCCAGAATCGACTATTTACTTGCTGGTTTGCGAGCGGCATTTTTTTGAGTTCCCTAGTCAGTTTATTCTGCCGCAACCATTTACTTTCACTCAGGTGCAAAACTACATGTTCCTAAATAAGTATAAAAAATAAATGTTTTAAATGCATTATTAAGCATTGATGTTGTTTGGTATTTTTAATGGTACAAAACTAAATAATATTTCAAAAAGACTCACGGTTGACGAATAAAACAAGTACTCCAAAACTCACGAAGTTCATGTTAGCTTTTTTAGCTTCCTCGACTTATCCAGGATTTAATTTGGAGTCCAACTCTAAGTTGATTTTTTTCCCCTGAAGTCAACTTAATTTGCAAAGTAAATGTTTTTAAAAAGTGCTTATTTCGTATTTTAAATACTAAACACAAATTGGGTCCGTTTAACTCAAAATTTGCAAAAACAAATTCACGTCACAACTCGATAAAAATAGGGACTTTGGTGAGAGTAAACCTTTGAGTTTGTCTAGTACAGCTAAACAATAACCAGATTATTTTATTTTTTCAGTACTTTTCAGACACCAAGCACATGACTCACAATGTTGACTCAACAAGCGACTGTACTGCACTGGATAGAAACTCAAGCATAATCTCTGGATAGCTGCCCTGTCTAGAGTCTAATTCCCATACAAAAATAAACACTACTTGCAGCAGATTGTGAAAGCCCACATCCAAACACGCACATTCATTAGAATTGAATGGAAAAGGCAGTTTATACTAGCTGCATCAAAGCAATTCTCATATACAAATGTAAAACAACGCATCTTGGCGTCAAGAAATATTGAAATTATTTGTTTAATGTAGACAAAAACTCTCTGTGTCGATGTCTATATATTACTTACATAAACTGAAATATATCCTGTGAATACTTACATAGTTTTGTTGAATCAGTCATTTTGTGGTTCAGGTTTAATTGAATTTTATTAGCTCTTGCTTTCGCGGAATTTCCGTCAACTTTTTCAAGAGTGAACAACAATTAGAAATTAAAACATAACCCATCAATTTAAGTCCCCGCCAAGAAAGATCCTTTATTTGTTAGATAATTCCCCCATTTAAAAGATGATATTGCTACAGCGTCTTTTGGCATAATAGTTTCCGAACGAATAGATATATCTAGTCTGAATTCATTTTTAGGACGCAACAAATGGTATTCGGCTATTTTGTAGTCAACAAAAATTTGAAATCTGCAAAGCTCATTTATTGAATGATTTCACTGTGAAACCATTTTAATCATCATGTAATCGTTTATTAATAGTATGTTTTAACTAGTGAGGAATGTAACTCCCAAAAAGCAATTGTGTTCAATGCAGTTAAATCACATCCAGTTGTAAGCAGCGCGGCAGTAATATTTTTCGTTGATCTGTATCATACCTGACTAATATGGGCGACATATCGCGAAGTTATAAATAAACAAGTGTGGCGGAAATAGATTTTTCTTTGAGTGGGAGGAGATTTTGCTCGTTGGCTGAAAAAAGATACACTTCATCATTAAAGTTTTTCTTGTCCGTCACAATGGACCTTTGACTTGAGTAGGAAGGATCCATTTTGTTTTAAAAGCATTCTAGCTTTTGAATATAACTATTTTTTCTTAAGACAATCTTCTTACTCTTTCATTTATCTGCTCATCGAAATCAAGGCTAATGTGAAAATAAATTTTAATGCAGACTAACAATGAAGGTCAGGGGGTATGTAAAAGGAATCAACATAAAAATATATTTTCAAGTACAGTTTTTAACATTGATTAAGAAAATCATAGTCATTTTGCCGAATGTGCAGTTTGTAGGTTTGTTCATTAAACGTAAGCTTTTAGCCTATGGAGGACTTCGTATTTGCGTTTTGAAGCATTATGGTAAATAAGTAAATTATGTTTTCTGAAGCAGTTGTTAACGCGCTTAGGAAAATCATTACAATTTTTGGCAAATGTGCAATTTTGTCGCAGACTCTATAATGCCTAAATATCTCAAAACGTGGTCATCAATAAGCTAGAAGCTTGTGTTAAATGAACAAACCTACAAACTGCTCATTCGGCAAAATGGTTATGGCTGTTTTTGTTAAAACTGTAGGTAAACTTTGTTTAAAAAATTTAATAAAACGATCAAAGACAAAGATAAAAAATAAACGAAATGATTTTGTGAGAGCTCTTTTATTTCTAACAAAGGATAAAGTATCATGTATCATGTGAAGCCTTTACATCCTATTTGTTTTCTAGGATAAGTTGCTCTTAGTGCCAACTTTTGTTATATAGCTTCAAAACAGATCAGTAATTTCACAAAGTGTGCTAGCTTTTATTCAGCCTGAACTTGATTCAAATAAAATAATGACTATTCGTCCTCAATGAACATTTGACAATTTGATGTAAAATTATATTTTTCATGTAGTTTTGTGATAGCAGCAGAATGCTCAGACTTTTAATTAAAGGTAGTTAATTAATGAGCGTAGTTGAATGGTAAAAAAGTGAACGTACAATAAATTTATAAATTGGATCTGTAAAATACAGTCGACTTCCATGGGAACTAAAAAACTGTCTCGAAGTTCAGACGAAGACAACGTAAAATTGATTTTCTGGGGTAGTTTTTCACGAAGTTTACGATTCTGAATTTATTTTTCTGTAAAAGTAGCTTTTTGGGATTTTAATTTGCACCCACATTAGCTCCAACGCAC
Source organism: Entomobrya multifasciata (assembly GCA_034693345.1). Lineage (NCBI taxonomy): Eukaryota > Metazoa > Arthropoda > Collembola > Entomobryomorpha > Entomobryidae > Entomobrya > Entomobrya multifasciata. The sequence continues at coordinate 12,893 of JAQFXM010001759.1, read as the reverse complement.
GCACAGTTAACAGTCAAACAGCTGAGCTGACGCTCACTGGTACTTCTTTTCTCGGAAGAAATCAGAAGATACCAATTCGAGATAAAAAGATAAAGATACTAGGATTACAAGTATCTCATAGTTCGATGACAAATCGCTCAAAGCCCAATGAAAAGTCCCTCATTGTCCAATTATTAGTCTCTTACAGTCTTAAGAATGTATCTGACATATGAAAACAAATGTTTTGCAAATTTACTTTTCAGCCAATCATTGAATGAGAAAAAAGGCAGAAAACGATATACTCTGTGTTCATTTGTTAATATCTCGAAATCCGTGGCGACCTTTCCAAAGCTTGTTTAACAATCTGAATGTCTTTTAAATGGTAGTTTTAAACAATCTGGTAGGTTTAAATGTTGCAATTTAAATGAAGAAAATCGTAAAACTTTAAACCGAGAAATAATTAAATTAGCAAACGCCCGCTCTTTTAATTTCCAGCTTGCAAGTAAGTTTTCATGAGTAAAGCTAAAATGTCCACAGTGCACTTGTGGTAGACATACCCGTACACATACATACACCTCAGGCACACACATACCATCTTCACGCTTTGCTTTTTTAAAGTTGTCCTAAATTCAATGGAACTGGGAGTAGAATTGATTGTGATTTTTCTCGGATGACATTGTATCAAGTTATGAAAGCCTGCTCAATGAAGGCCAGACCTTTTTATACGTGAATATGACACCAGTTTTATCACACAACTGATCGTCATATTTCAAAAATCAATATATACCATACCGATTCGCTTCGTGCCTCCTTTGAAGCATAATATAATATAGCTTGCAAATAGACCAGCACGCTTTAAATGCCCGTTAGTGAATGTAGTTCAGTATTAAATCCTAGCGGGCATGGTGATGATCTTTAAAATCAAATCTGTGTAAAAGTTATGAGTTTTGAATTCGTTTCGGTCTGGCCTACGCTCTACACTAGTACAAATTGTTGATTATGCGGGCTTCTTTGGAGGTTTTCGTTCTCCATAGAATTGATGATCACAAATTATAGCATTAAATTACTTCTCGGCACACTATACATATTCCCCAACCCTTTTTCCACTCCAGTCAAAAATCTGACCTGAAATTTCAGTCCAGCGTGATACTTCACCCCTTCGTTCTAATATCCAGCCCGCTGACTAAAACGTTGTTCAATTAGGGTATCCTGCGAATAAGAAAAACGTCAGATTTACATTTGGCGTCTCCAGTGGTGCCAAAATTCCGATTTTTTGTGTTCACCTAAGAAATTCAACGAATTTCCAAAATTGTTAAATGGAACGCCATGCACAATAAACCGCCTTAGGTAATTTAGATAATTCCTTGAGGTAATACATCCTTGCGTCCGTAACCCAAGATTTTCGATTTTCCGTCTTATTTTCAGTTACGTAGTATTTAAACTTTTGAATCTGAAGTAAAATTTGGATTCAACGTGTCCAAAACCCACTTGTTCATGATATTATTCTCAATATTTTAACAATTAATTTTTTCCACCTCTTTAAGTAACGTAATATTTAAAAATTTAATCTGACGTCAAATTCGGATGCTACGTGTCCAAAACCTTCTTGCACATGATTTATGTCAGAAGTATGCAACCATACGTTTGTACTTTACTTCTCCACTGTGATATAGCCCAAATGTTGGTTATAAACACAATAGCTACTGTTCCCTGAAAGTAATTCTATTTATTTAGAATATTTAAACAATTTAATTTTTGCCCTCCAGCTACTTAGAACTAGGTCAGCAAACTCTCTGCTGACCAAACTCCCTTCTCTGCTTGCCTGGGCAGAGCGGCTAACTTAACACGCAGATAAGGCTCGCGTTGGACGTTTTGTTTTTGTTGATAATTTAAAATTAGTAAACACTTTTTTCACAGCAAAATGATTTCAGAATCGTGATCAGAAGGATTTAGTGTCCTTTTCTTCATTTCATTTGGCTGCGAGCTGCTAGCAGACAAATAGTAAACCTTGTTAGTGTTTGTTATAAAAACATATTTAATAAGCTTAAAAAGGAGAAACTAGATAACAGCAACAAATCATATCAGTTTTAGGCAAATTATTGCAAAATTATTAAGTATGAAAATGACGTTTAGTAAGATCATGACATTATTTTACGATCTTCTACTTAAAACAACACTAGTTTCATGGAAGACTGAGTATTTCAAGCCAATTTGCTTGGTTATTTTAGCTTAACTTCCCCAGAGTCTCTAGCACTACTTGACAGTATTATGTTCTACCCGAATGGAGGCTGAATGGCAAAAAATTACAAATAGATATTTGGCTTGCAAAAACACGTGATCCAGTTGGTTCCAACCATTTTTATTTAATAGAACGAACTTCACAACTCGAAATCTACTGGTTGGTTAGTTTTGTATTCATTTACATTTGTTTATCAACAAAATAAATTTATGTATGAATAATCTACTGATTTTTATTAATAGTTATATGAAGTCAAAGAGATAATGAAGTTGAACGAGTGAATACGTTTGGTAGACAAGGGAAAAGATCTAGAATATTTTTTGAAACATTACTGTTGTTGTGCTCACCAAAAAATGTATCTACAAAATCTTGTAACTAATAAGTAAAAAGACGAGACATTCTCTAGAAGCTTTTGCCTAAACATTTCATTATCATCATATGATTATGGATTAATATCCGACAAAATTACACCCCAATTTAAAAAAAAAACATTTTTAGATATCCCGAATGTTGAAAAAACAATAATTATAATAAAGGCCTATTGGGCTGCCTGAGCAGAAGTTTTGTTATCTTTGTCAAAGATTTCATTATAATAACTATCGTAGTTTTTCGTGAAAATACGATGACAGAACAATTCCAAATTCGTTAATGTTAACGTTTTCTGGAACAAAATACCATCCAATTTTAACTTTGCAAAGAAAAATTCTAGACTTGTAAAAAATTATATTCAACGTTATTACTAGGGTATTCTTCAACGTTTTTTGTAAACAAAATTATGGAGATTAAATTTCGCAAAATCTTTATTTGTAGCCTTTGAAGTAAATTAATACAACTTACCATACGTAACCATGCTACCAATGTTGTGTCTATGGATAACAATATTAATTCCCTTTACTAACTTGGCAAGCCTTATTACAATAGGTAAACTTTGAAGCGTTTCTATGAAACCATAGTTTATAGTTGGGTTAGTTTGATTAGTTTCCAGTATATTTGGTAAGCAGGTCGTAGGATCAGCGAATCAAATTTTTTGTTTGTTTAACTTCATAACAACAATGCTGGGGAATACTGAATGACCATTCCCTAAGATTTCCTTGAAACGTACTGCAACTTTTCGCGGGTAAAAAGCAGTTGTGGCAGACCAGCTACATGGAGAACGTAAAAGCTTTTTTAGTGAAAAGGGACCTTTTAGCGAGCATTGTAAGATTCCGAATTTCAAATTTTCTCAAAAAACATGCATCTGGAGACTTAACGTCTGTACAAATTTAATTATTCCTGTACGGTAACTGCTACAGATGTATGTTGACATGAAAGACCAAACAGAATTTGGAAGCCTTCCAATTACTGTACCTGAGGTCAGATCCGTCCTTCGGATTGGTTTTGGAGCCTCATGTCCCCAGATACGGGTCAGAACAAACCTTCCGATAGAGTTTTTCTGATTCGGATTTAATATACCGTTACACGTTTTACAGTCCAGTTAAAAACAGTAATTTGATGTCATGAGATTTTTAAACTGCTGGGCTATTGTACTGTTTTTAAAGAGAAGCTTCTGTTAATACAGTGTTTTATGTATTAGCAGTCGAATATATACAATCTTATTTGTAACTAGATTACAAAGATAACTAGCAAACACGCGTTTTTAATTCCGATTCCTAAGTATATTAAAGTCAAACATTCTTTTAACAAACTGATATACTTATACTTATAATTATACACATGACACTGATGACAGAGTAAATAAAATCATTTTTCCTTCTCAGAACTGTACATCTGAAAAAGATCATTAAAGTCGTATACAACTTTTTGTCAAGTTTAACGAAATTACATAACGTTTTGTTCGCACACATATCTGACAGCATCAAGAGCAACATTATTTGGGTTCGAAAGGTCGTATTCGCGATAGTCACCAAATTTGATATTTTTGTGCTTTTCAGATAGGACATCACGAGAAAGTAAGAATCACAAGTTTTCAGCCACACTTTTCCACGGTGACGGTGTCTAAGGAAGCTAAATACAATATTTTTAAGTGTACATTTTTTCAGAAATGTGTGTTTTGCTGATGAAATGGTTTTTTAAAAAGGTGGTTTTTTCGAAGGCGTCGGAGGCTGCCCAGCACCGTGGAGAAGTTGGAACTGAAAGCTTCTGATTCTTACTTTCTCATGATACCCCATCTTTACAGCAACAAAAAGCCAAAGTACGTTACTATTGCGCATACGATTCGTTCGAGTCCAAATGCTTTCACTGCAACCATTCCAATTCTAAATTTAACTTAAGGCTATTACAATGAAATTTTCTCATTCATAATATTAAACGCGCAAGAAAGCGTGCAGATCGTGATTCTAAATTCACATAACTATTGTAGCAGATTAATTAACTGATATCTTGTATTTACGTACTGATAATATATACGCTTGACTAATTAGCTTAATTTAATTATTTGACAAGTAAACCTTTGCTATATTTAACACTCTTTTATGCATGAAACACACCTTTTGAGACTTTTTCCATATGCACTTTAATAGCAAGTTCTAGTCAAAAGTCAACCCTTAATATTTCAACTACTAGAACTACTAGAACAATAACCTGACTAATCCATTTATTTTGATTTTAAACGAATTCTACTTGATCAAAGCTAGCAAAAAAGCGAAACTGGAGTCATACACGACTAACAAGTTGAAACGTCTACATTCTTAATTATCTACGAGAATCGTTGGTAAACAGAGCGAATATTATCCTCAAGATACTTTCTGCAGTACCAATTAAAAACATCTAAATACTTTCCATCCATTTTAACGAATTCTTTACAACTTTTTATAGTAATTTTGAATAAATAATCAGAAATACCATATTTAATTCAATTTTTAATAGCTTTTCACTCTGAATCGAATGTATTTCGTAAGTCAATCGATACCAAGATAGCAAAATTCCTTTGTCGTTTTTGTTTAAAAGGACATCAATTGATGCAATCGTGGGCAGCTCAGGTAAATGAACTACTCCCAAATTTAGATCATAATAATATACTTCATTCTTCCAACATTAGCACCACTACATTTTAATTCACTTTTTCTATTAGAATGGGTAATTTTCATTTAATTGAACCAGGTAGAAAATAAGAGAAGAGAGCTGACCCTATTTGTTCATATTGTTATTGTTCTTGCTAATTTCAAACAATTATAAACAGTTTAAAACTCACGTTTAAAAATAAGTATATCAGCTAGTTTAAGTAACAGTTTTCATTAAAAACTTATGTACCGATGTAGTATCCATTTAAATCATTTGGCTGCTGTGCTTTCAATTTTAAAAAACTGCTTTCCCAAACGAGTTTATTTAATTTGCTTTAACTAATGAATTATTTTCGGATTTTGTCACAAACGCCGAGCTTCAATTAGACACATGATTGTTTCATTTGAACCGGAAAATTGTTTTTAGAAGTTCCACACATATCCCCATCTATTCGATAGGTATTGTTGCTAATTTGACTTTGACAATTAGTTGATCGATTTCCGTCTTTTGCATTAGCAGTTCGTGTTTCGTTTTTTGTGTTACCGTTTGTCTCTCTTCTCCTGACACTGAATAATTTGCACGAGATATACTCAGTCACCTTGTAAAAATCTCGTCGATATCGTGCAATTAGAAACACGTAAATGAGTGGATTATAAACAATAGATGTTTTTGCAAAAAGTGCTGGAACAGGAGTTAACCATATCGGTAGTATCATTTTACCTTGGAAACTAGACCAAAGACAAGCAATTGTGTATGGAAACCAAGCCACGATGAAACCAGTTGATATTAATCCGCTTATCTGTAATGCAACAAAGGACCAACATCAAAAACTTTCAATTTGTATAATCCATTCAAATTCAAGTGAGATTTGTTTACCCAAGTAAGTTGAACATTCGACTTATCTGTGTTGCGTTTGTTTACTCCTGTATTTTTCAATAGTTCATTTGATTGTTTGACAAGCATGACGATTTGAGTGTAGCAGTATACCAAAATAATGAGCGGAAATATGACCCAGAAAATCGTCACAACGATCATATAGACACGAGAAGCTGTGTAAAAATATGGAGACGTTGCGACATTTCAGTTCTAAATGTAAACCTTATATTTACTTTTCCGATAGATTATAATCCCTATTTCACTAAACAAATTTTAAAGTGACATTTAAAAAATTCTTGTCTGCTAACCTTGATCTTCAGCAATCCAATCCAACGTACAACTCAAGCCGAAAGGTTCCATACCATAGCTTCCAAAGCCTAGTAATGGCATCGCAGCAAAGACGAAAGCCAAGACGTACCCCACGGTTATCATTTTACAACATGTCCAACAGGTTATTTGGTTGCCTATATCAAGTGACAAGTATTACTTTGCTTCAAATATTCTTCATTGTTTAGGAATAATCATGCAAAGGCAATACAAAACGGATTAATGGGGATGCCAAATGTTGTATCCAATTTCATGTGCCAATCTCACTTAATACGAAATGTTAAGTCGTTAAGTTAATTTTTTGAAGGACATGTGAAACTAGACATGGAATAATGTAGACATGTCAAAAACTTATGTAAATAACCTTAGCTCTTTAAGATGACCAAATTGGGTTCCAGATTAAATCAATTTACAGTATAGGCTAATTTAATAAGTATATCTGTACAGTTAACCATTGAATACCATTTACTTTGAATCATGTTTAAACGGTACAAAAGATATGCATGGACGTAACAAATATTTGTAAAAATTGTGTTTTTGTTTTTAACACCTGGCGAATTCTGAAAACCTGTTTCTACAGGAATATGACGTCAAAATGCAATAAAGGTCACCTTATTCTTCATTAAAAAATCTGAACACCAAGCCACGATTCAATATGATGAAATGAAGCTAGCCTTAAATTCTGCTTTACAAATCCAATAACAAACTATTTTACTGGGCTACTTTTCTGTGAACTTTCAAACCATCAGAATAAATTTATCTTGCAAGTGTGTATTCTACAAAACGAAAACGTTGTTTCGAAGAAATTGCAAAACCAAAATCTAATTAATACTATACTTTACTAAATTATATTAAACTACAGTACCACACAATGTCTGCAACCGCATTTATATATATACAGCAGCATAGACCTAAGAAAAAAATTAAATTTGAACAGGGTTAGATACCTTGAACTGGCTTGCAAGTGATCAAGTATCGAGTGAGTGCCATAGCTGTGATAGTATAAATACTTGAAAGACTGAAAAAGTAGCAGCAGAACGCATAAACCGTGCATCCTTCAAAAGTATATGTGCAGTCAAATATACATTTTGTTGAAAGTAATCACATATAAATTTGTAGTTACTTTGAAATTATTAGATTTTTTAGCTAACCAAAGTCTCCAAAGTTCCATGCATGATTAAAACTTGCTATGATGGACATTGGGTAACTCGCCACAGAGAGAAGGATGTCCAAAACAGCGAGGTTAGTAAAAAACACTTCCATCGGAATAAACGTTTGTTGTCTGAACCGAAAAATGATGAGAGCGCATCCGTTTCCCAGAAGTGCAAGAATGCCTATTAGTATGAATAAACTCTTGAGAGAAAATTCTTATTTTGTTCAAAATTAATGTGCCCAATATTATATTAGGACTACGATATGTAAAATCAAGACCAAGTCTCAGTTCGAAAAATATTACTAGAAGTAATTCGAATTGCTTGAATTAGAGAAAATGATAATCACACGTAAAAAACAACAAGGACACTATGTTTCACATCAAATTTAATTTGATGTAAGCTCTGAGTAAAACACTCCGACTTTGTCATCCTAAATTTTCCAAATATTTGTGTAACGAGTAATTTTTTGTAAAAATTTATCAAAACTCTTTCAAGTTTAAAATCACCGTTAGTAAATTAAATATCAAACAATATGACAGAAAAACTTACAAGAAACCAGAAGCAGGGTACCGAAAACGTGGTCTCCAATTAATGAGAGCTTCGATTTAAACTTGTCTTTTTTCTTTATATTTTCCAAGATGCCCAAATTTTTCGGTAGCTCCTTGCCACATTCGTGTGATATATTAAGTTTCCTCGATTCTAAACGAATATTCAAAGTTCCCCACGTCACTGAAAATGGCCTAATAGTTGAAATTTGGCTTGATTTGTTGATATTCCAGGATTTTGATATTCCTTCACTGAAATTTCCTAACAACAGTGTCAGCAAACACCAGGCTGCCAACTTTGCTTCCATTTTGTCATCTATGTATGCAATATTTATTGTTGGCAATTTAAAACACACGATAAGCGGATGGACCTGTTAAAATGCACTGAAACGCACATCCGTTAGGTTTTTTCTTGGGTTTGAATAAATACTAGAAAATCTTTAAAAAATCAATTATATTCAAGTTAAGTTTGATGCGTTTAGTAGTTTGGAAGTCGGAAAAAATAAATTCAAAGGCAAAACGAAAGAGGAGCTTACAAAAGTAAACCTGCATCTGCAACAGACAAATTGCTTGTAAAACTTGGAAGCAATTTCACCAGCCATATGTACTAAAAATAAGAGTGTTTTTTTGAACACAGAGCATTTTCCTATCATAGGTTACATACTCAGGAGAAATGACGATATGCATTTATTCCCAACCAATTAAAAATTCACTGTAAGCCTAGGATGTTGCTTTTTCCTTTCTCTCAAGCATAATTGTGCACAACCGTGATCACCTTTCATGTGTTCCATAAAGTCGAACAAATTTTGTTTATAAAAATATAACGTTTACTGTTAAAAGTCGTAACAATATGTGTATATTTTCATTATTTACTCAAAACTGAATTTTATAATGCAACCATCTACGTAGTCGTGTATTGCTGTGTTGTGCAAATTCTTTCAACAAAATCACGTAGGATTTGCGGTATTGTTTTGCGGTTTCACAAGAAAATCATTCACTACACACAAATCCTAGCAGAGATTATTACCATAACACGCTGTTTAAATTTAAACAAAAAACTAGGACAAACGATATAGATATTAAAGATTTATTGGAACGTGCGAACATATTATCGGTCGATGAAAGAGCAAAATTGATGTTATTCAAGTTTTGTTACAATAGTAGAATGTATCCTATGTTTAAGAATTGGTTTAAAAAGGGTAAAGTGTCTAATTTTAAGTATCCTAGATTAATTGTGCCAGGATGTAAATCAATGACATATAGAATAGATTGGTAATAAGTAAATGCATAAAAACTGGAATATATTAATTTCAGCAAAATAATTAAATTTGATGAAAATGGTAACTGTGAAACCTATACAGAAAAAATTAAAAAATACCTAATTATTCTGAGGTGCAGTACATACTTGTATAAGGCTGTAAGAGTTGTAATTTAATGGCTGGAATGTAAAATGAATTGTTGTTGATGTTGATATTATATTTAATTAAGTTTTTCCACTCGGTAATCATTTTGTAAGTGAATAAATTATAGAATTCAACGAGTGTTTAGGATAATAACGTTTTATTATTAATTTTCCCGACGTTTCGACTTGATCTCAAGTCCTCCTCAGGGGATATATTTTAACGTAAAATAAATATATTTGTTTTTCTGCCATCTTATGTTTCTGTATCAAGAACAAGAACAGTTGTACCTCAGGTATTCTGACACGTTGTTACACATTTTAGTGGATGTATGTATGCTTTCCTGCGAATAAAGTTCTAAACTAAACTAAACTAGATAATGAGAAAATGAATCAATGACATTTTCGGGAATGAACCTTTGCACTGGGACAAGATCACATTGTAAAAGTTGGAAAGCAGTGCCAATAATTCTCTGCATAGGTAGACGTGGAGTTTCTGTTTAATTTACTGCTAGAAATAGCTTTTGATCTTTTGATTTCAACAAAATTGTTTACTGGAACATCTTGTAAGCACTGTTTAGACAAATATACGAAATCATTTTGAGTGGGTGAAAAATTAATAATTTTAATTTTAAATGTAGAAACTACAGGTAAGGACTACAATTAAAGATAACTGGAACTTGTTAGCTAAGGCTATGTTTAATCCAATGGAAAAATGCCCAAAAATGATGCACGAGCTGGATCCCTTTGTAAAATTCTCTAATAAATGATATATTCAAATTTAGTAACTTAGACTTTATTAACGTGTTTCAAAAAATTCAGGCAGACAAAAACAAAATTATTGCTTGATATCACAAAAAGAACACGAATGCTACAATACACGAATTTTCAATTAAAATTTATAAAAGATATTCTCTTAGCAAGATTTTAAAAAGGCCCAGTAACTAATCAATCAAATCACATGCTTCGTAGATTTAAAGGTATGCTATGTTTACTCGGATTACCTTAAAGAAACAAAAAATGTTTTTTTTCACTTTAGGTAGTCATTTTGTATTGCATTTAATGTATAGGATTCCGAGCGATGTCATTTTAAGATACCGAGATCGTTTGCTTATATTTGAGTAAGATAAAAAAGTTGATTTACTAAACGGGACACCTTTACAAAAATTGCTTTTGTTGGAATGATTAGATGCTTAAAGTACTATGAGTGAAAATTCAAAATGTATTTTCTCTTCAAGATAAAATACATCATCGCAGCAGCAGCGCAGCAGTAAAATTTACTTAATTTTAATATTGCCGCTTTGGGCTGATGAAGTATGTGCGAAAGCTGAAAGGTCTCTGGGATTCAATTTCTTTCCACGCCAACATAGTTATTTGTCTTACAATTCATTAATCCGGAAAATTGGCTTAAATATGCCATGCATAATGAATGCTTCAGAAGCCTGTCTTTGTAAGCCATTTGCCTTTCGTCCATTTCGCCTAATTTTTTTCGCTCAAAATATTTTTAATCCTCAAGCATATTTTTCGGTGCCTGTCTGTACTACTACACGTTGATGGCTAACACTGTGGTAATTATTGATTCATCATTGTGATCATTGGCTTAAGTGAACACATATATTATGAAGTTGTGGACATTTATGAAGAATTATTTCAAATTTACCATTATCACCATTTCATGAACCATAGTTGCATTATACCTAGCGTAAACTCTGTTTCCAAATTTTCTAACACTTTTTACTGTTTGTTAAAAAAATCTTATGCTTTAAAAATCTACACGTTTTCAATGGTAATGGTTCTATAAATTAGGTTCAAACCAGATGTCATATTTATAGTTGTTCATCAAATCTTACAAAGTGGTCTGTATTGTTCTGGGGTATGCATGCAGAAAAAAGGTTTCTTAAAAGTAAAACAAAGATTTAAAAGATATTTTGCCAAAGTAATTCCGTAATCAATCTGTGGTTAAACCATTTTTACATAAAACATATATAATACGATGTTTTCACGTTATTATTTTGCCATTAGAGCTTCTACAATTTTTTTTACAAAATAATGACTATGTTGTAAGTCACAAACTTTTTACATTGCGTTGTTACAAAAAACATACACAGAGACTTTATAGATTGTCACAAGTCGTACACGGACGAATGGCGGAGAAACGACAAAAAGTCTTCATCAAATTATGCATTTTGAAGATTGTATTTATGTCCGCCTAAAGTCAAGTCGATTGGGTTACCAGCTCTTAAAATCTGGACTTTGTAAACTGAAAAGTTACCGGTTATAAAAATAAAAGAATTTGGTTTCTTTGCTAACTACACTTCTTCAAGAGAAAAACTAACAAAAATAGTTTTTACTTAGGAAGACTTATAGTGTTGATGTGAACCTTGAATGGAGAGGAATGCTCTTGTGCTCGTTTGCGTGTGTATTAGGTTTGCTCGCGTAACTTCAGCATCAAAATGCAACGTATTGCATTTTCTTTCTTTGAAATATTTTCTTTGAACTATTTTCTTTGAACTTACGATTAGTTACGTGTTATGAAATGGGATAAGTAAGAAATTGCAAATTTCGATGTTTAGTTGTATGGTGTACGTTAGCTTCCCTGCACGTCTACCAACGACATGAAAGCAAAAAAGATCAAGCGAGGAGGTGAATGTGAATGCAGATAGAATCTCATTTGCCCGATAATCTCCGTGCCCCCAAAAGTGACAGCAATTTTTTATTCATGAAATTAAGACACGCAGCTTTAATTCTAAAGCAATGAAGTAAAAAGTATAATACAATTTTGGGGACTTAGGTGTCGTTTAAAAAATTATTATTTTTTTGCAAAATTCAAATTACAAAGCAGTTATTCGTTTGATTTTAAATTCAAAAGTGTGCATTTTTGAAATACACTTACACAACTAGCTTCAGTATGCCGTGTTTGCTAAAATGAATGCAATATGTCATTACTTTTATTGTGCAATATAAGCAAGTTTACAAAATATGGCATTAACTGAATATAAATGGGTGCAACACTTTTTGTGATACTACAATAATATATGAAAATTCAAAAATCATCATGCTTAAAACATTTTTGGCTTGACTTTATCAACAACACCTTAGATTGACAAAGTGCTTAGTAAGGTGTTATAACCAACGTTGATATACGATACTGGAGACATTTTTCTACCTGGAGAACATTGAAAATCTTCGAAAGCTCGGAATGAATGTATCATTTTACCTTATACTGCTTTAACAACCTCACAAGTAGCCTAGATAAATATGTACAGTAGATGGAATAATGCTTTAAAAATTAAGTTCATCACTTGGGAACGCAAGTTGACCACTTGGGAACGCAAGTTGACCACTTGGGAACGCAAGTTGACCACTTGGGAACG